>JASVEL010000256.1:0-120934 GCA_032618575.1 Nicotiana noctiflora
TAGGGGCCAATTTCAACATAGCAGAGGTCGCTCTTTCGGGGTCTCATCGGTACGGACGTACGGAGTCCGGTGGGGTTTCGTCGATCGTGGTCGTCGAGGCCGGCGAGGGTTATCGGGGTCGGCGGAGCCGTCGGCGAGTCGGCCTGCGCGAGTGCTCTTCCGGCTCGAGCTCTGCTCGCTGTTTCCTCGGCACGAGATTCATCGGTAGCGAGGGTCCTCGGCGGCCCCTTCTTCCGTCTTCGGGCCGTTGTTTTGAGTGCGGTGATTTGGGCCATATCGGGAGAGAGTGTCCTCAGTGGCTTCGTAAGCGGTCTCAGCGGAGGGATCGGCCTTCGTCTTCTACTCCTGTTTCTTCGGCGCCGGCACGGTCGGCTAGGACTGGTGGCCGGGTATCCGAGAGGTCGCCCCGGGGCGAGGATCGTCTTGGTGGAGGCCAAGCTCGTTTCTATGCTCTTCGGACGGGAAGGATGCTAGTGCTTCGGATGCGGTCATTTCGGGTATTATCTCAGTCTGCCAAAGGGATGCTTATGTCTTATTTGATCCAGGATCCACCTATGCTTATGTCTCTACTTACTTTGCACATCGTTTGGGTATGACCCGTGGTATTCTTGCTTTGCCGTACATGTGTCTACCCCAGTGGGGGATATTGTTGTTGTGGATCGGGTATATCGATCCTGTTTTATTACTATTGGGGGTCTGGAGACACGAGTTGATTTATTACTACTGGGTATGGTAGATTTCGATGTTATCCTAGGCATGGATTGGCTATCTCCTTATCATGCGATTATGGACTGTCATGCCAAGACAGTCACACTAGCTATTCCAGGTAATCCGAGGATCGAGTGGCGTGGCTTGACTGATTATGTGTCCGACGGGGTGATTTCTTATATAAAAGCTCAACGAATGATTGGCAAGGGTTGTTTGTCTTATTTGGCCTTCATTAGAAATGTTGAGGCCGAGACACCCAGTCTTGATTCGGTCCCCATTGTGAGGGAGTTTTCGGATGTATTTCCAGCAGACCTACCAGGCATGCCGCCTGACAGAGATATTGATTTTGGTATTGACTTGGTGCCGGGCACTCAGCCCATTTCTATTCCTCCTTATCGCATGGCACCAGCAGAGTTAAAAGAATTGAAAGAACAGCTTCAGGAACTCTTAGATAAGGGTTTCATTCGTCCAAGTGTGTCACCTTGGGGTGCACCGGTGTTGTTCGTGAAGAAGAAAGATGGCACAATGAGAATGTGCATTGATTACGGGCAGCTGAACAAGGTAACAGTGAAGAATAAGTACCCATTACCTCGTATTGAGGACCTATTTGATCAGCTCCGGGGAGCTAGTGTATTTTCTAAGATTGATCTTCGATCGGGCTATCATCAGTTGAAGATCAGGGACTCGGATATTATGAAGACAGCGTTCAGGACGCGATATGGGCATTACGAGTTCCTGGTGATGTCTTTCGGGTTGACTAATGCCCCAGCAGCATTCATGCACTTGATGAATAGTGTATTTCGGCCGTACCTTGATTCTTTTGTGATTGTGTTTATTGATGATATCCTGGTATATTCACGCAGCCAGGAGGAGCATGCACAGCATTTGAGAGTGGCATTGCAGAGGTTGAGAGAAGAGAAGCTTTATGCAAAATTCTCTAAGTGTGAGTTCTGGCTTGATACTGTGGGTTTTCTGGGACATATAGTGTCCAGTGATGGTATTCGGGTTGATCCTCAGAAGGTTGAGGCAGTGCAGAATTGGCCCAGACCTTCCTCAGCTACAGAGATTCGGAGTTTTCTCGGCTTGGCAGGCTATTATCGTCGGTTTGTTCAGGATTTCTCATCTATTGCTTCACCGTTGACTAAGTTGACACAGAAGAATGCCCCATTTGTGTGGTCTGATGAATGTGAGGAGAGCTTTCAGAAGCTCAAGGAGGCTTTGACCACCGCTCCAGTACTTGTGTTGCCATCAGCTTCAGGGTCATATACGGTGTATTGTAATGCTTCCAGAGTTGGACTCGGTTGTGTGTTGATGCGGGAGGGTAGAGTTATTGCATATGCTTCTCGTCAGCTAAAGCCCCACGAGAAGAACTACCCTGTTCATGATTTGGAGTTAGTTGCTATTGTTCATACCTTGAAGATTTGGAGGCATTATCTATATGGTGTATCTTGTGATGTATATACAGACCACCGCAGCCTTCAGCATTTGTTTAAGCAAAAAGATCTAAATTTGAGGCAGCGGAGATGGCTTGAGTTGCTTAAAGACTATGATATTACTATCTTGTACCATCCCGGGAAAGCCAATGTAGTGGCTGATGCATTGAGCCGGAAGGCTATTAGTATGGGCAGTTTGGCGTATATTCCGGTTGGGGAGAGACCCCTAGCAGTTGATGTTCAGGCGTTAGCTAATCAGATGGTAAGGCTGGATATTTCTGAGCCCGGTCGGGTGATGGCTTATGTAGTAGCTCGTTCTTCTTTATATGATCGTATTCGAGAGCGCCAGTATGATGATCCACACTTACTTGTCCTTAAGGACAGAGTTCAGCATGATGATGCCAGAGATGTCACTATTGATAGTTATGGTGTATTGCAGATGCAGGGCCGGATATGCGTGCCCAATGTTGATGGCCTACGTGAGTTGATATTGGAGGAAGCCCACAGCTCGCGGTATTCTATTCATCCAGGAGCCGCGAAGATGTATCAGGATTTGAAGCAGCATTGCTGGTGGAGAAAGATGAAGAAAGATATTGTGAGCCATGTGGCTCGGTGTCTAAACTGTCAGCAGGTCAAGTATGAGCATCAGAGACCTGGTGGTGTATTCGAGCGTATTGATATTCCGGAGTGGAAGTGGGAAAGAATAACTATGGACTTTGTTAGTGGACTCTCTCGGACCGCGAGGAAGTTTGATTCAGTTTGGGTGGTGGTGGATAGGTTGACTAAGTCAGCTCACTTCATCCCGGTGTGTACTACCTATACCTCGGAGCGGTTGGCAGAGATATTCATCCGTGAGATAGTGAGATTGCATGGAGTTCCTATTTCCATTATATCAGACAGAGGTACCCAGTTCACATCTCAGTTCTGGAGGACATTTCAGCGAGAGTTGGGTTCACAGGTAGAGTTGAGCACAGCATTTCATCCACAGACGGATGGGCAGTCTGAGCGTACTATTCGGATATTGGAGGACATGTTGCGTGCTTGTGTCATTGATTTTGGTGGTTCATGGGCTGATTATTTGCCTTTGGCGGAGTTTGCTTATAATAATAGCTATCAGTCCAGCATTCAGATGGCACCGTATGAAGCTTTATATGGGAGACGGTGTAGGTCTCCGGTTGGTTGGTTCGAGCCCGGCGAGGCTAGGTTGTTGGGGACAGAGTTAGTCCAAGATGCCTTAGACAAGGTGAAGGTGATTCAGGAGAGACTTCGCACAGCTCAGTCGCGTCAGAAGAGTTATGCAGACCGAAAGGTCCGAGATGTGTCTTATTCAGTAGGTGAGAAGGTGTTGTTGAAAGTTTCGCCTATGAAGGGTGTTATGAGGTTTGGAAAGAAAGGAAAGTTGAGCCCAAGGTTTATTGGACCTTTTGAGGTGCTTAGGAAAGTTGGGGAGGTGGCTTATATGCTTGCTTTGCCACCCAGTTTGTCGGGAGTTCACCCGGTGTTCCATGTATCTATGCTCCGAAAGTATGTCAGAGACCCGTCTCATGTGTTAGATTTCAGCACGATACAGCTAGATGAGGATTTGACTTATGATGTGGAACCGGTAGCCATTTTGGGTCGACAGGTTCGTAAGCTGAGATCCAAGGATATAGCTTCAGTGAAAGTGCAGTGGAGAGGTCTTCCCGTGGAGGAAGCAACTTGGGAGACCGAGCAGGAGATGCGAAGTAGATATCCACACTTGTTTGATACTCCGGGTATGTTTCTTAACCCGCTCGCGGACGAGCGTTTGTTTAAGTTGGGGAGAATGTAACGACCCGGCCCGTCGTTACGGGAATTACCACCCCGTTACCTTGCATTTACATATATTATGCTTTTAAAACGGTATTAGAGTATATCGGGTGAGTTAGGAGTGATTTGGATTGAAAATGAAACAAATAGCATGTTTGAAGAAAGCTTGAATATGAAAAGTCAACCAAGAGTTGACTATTGAGTTAGAGTGCTCGGAACCGGATTCTGATGATTCGACTAGTTCCGGGGGATCATTTATGACTTAGGAGAACAATCGGAATTGAATTCGGAGGTCGGTGTAGTTTTAAGCTTGAATTGGCGAATGTTGAATTTTGGCGAAAACCGGATGGTAGGTGATATTTTGATCCGGGGGTCGGAATGGAATTCCGACAATTTTTGTAGCTTCGTTATGTGATTTTGGATATGTCTGCAAATTTTCAGGTCATTCGGACATCGTTTGATCGGGTTTTGGGTTGAATGTTAGTTTTGAAAGTTTTGAAGAAACTTAGGCTTGAATCCGTGGATAATTGGTGATTTTGATGTTTAGGATGGTGTTTTTATGATTGGAACAAGTTCGAATAAGGAATTAGGATGTGTTGGTGTGTTTGAATGAGGTCCGGGGGCCTCGGGGTGTTTTCGGATGGTTAATCGGGAGAAATATGGAAAATTGCAGAAAATTTGTGCACTGCCTCTGTTGTTTCCGCTCCTGCGGAATTATGGGCGCAGGAGCGGGTGCGCTGAAGCGGAAAGGAGCCGCAGAAGCGGCGACCGCAGAAGCGGAAAGGGAGCCGCTGAAGCGGAAGCGCGGAAGCGGACGGGGAGCCGCAGAGGCGGCCTTCGCAGAAGCGGAAGAGGAGCCGCTTGGGCGAGTCCGCAGAAGCGGACGTCTAGCCGCAGAAGCGGAATTTTCCGCAGAAGCGGAAATCGCTGTAAGTTCCGTATATCGCAGAAGCGGAATTGGCCGGCTAGGCCTGGAACCGCTGAAGCGACCCTTTGGTCGCGGATACGGACTCGTAGGAGCGGAAATTTTTCCGCAGAAGCGAAAATCGCTGTAAGTTAAGTGTATGAGAAGTTAGAAAAATTTCAGAACATTTCACACATTTGGGTCTCGGCTTTAGAGGCGATTTGGGCGATTTTGAAGAGAAACTCAAGGGAAATCATCGGGTAAGCAACTATGGACTTAAACTATGATTAGTATTGGTATTATTATGCAATTATATCATGAAAATGGAAGAATTTGGGGTGATTCATGGAAGATTTAACCCTAGGCTTGAACTTTAGAAAATCAAGGTTTTGAATGAGCAAATGGAGTCCGAATTTGGTAAAATTGATATGCTTAGACTCGTATTGAGATGAGGGTTCGAATATGTGACTTTCGTAATTTTTCGAGAATCGTACCGAAAGTCGGGTTTTACCAACTTAGTGTAATTTTGCGAATTTCATATAAATTGAAGTGGGTTATGATTCTTTGACCCGTATTTGATATAATTATTGTTATTTGACTAGATTCTACACACGAGGCAACGAAATTCAAAGGAAAAGGCATCGCGGACGAGTCTACGACCGGCTAGAGGTGAGTAGTTTGTGTATATTGTAGCCTGAGGGTTCGAAACCCCGGCTTAGCACATTGTGACGCTAATAGGGCGTGGCTCGCAAAAATCATGTGCTCACAATTGTGACTGGGGATTGAGACTTGGTCCATCCCGGAAGTGAATAATATGTTGTTAGTGTTGGAAATACATTGTATTTGCTATATTTGTGGGTTGTAAGCCTTGTTTGGGGCCTTGTGCCGATCTGTAGCGTCCTTAGAGGACAATATTTATGTGATAGCTAAAATTGCTTAAATCACTGATCTCAGTCCTGGAAATTGAAATCACACTTTTGAAATGCTAAGTCACCGGCTTTTACAAACTTAATAAAGTTAAAGTATTTTTCATAAATTATGAATTGAGAACTGGAATTAAGGAAAATGAATTGTTTTTGTGACTTAATTGCTTATTGTGGAGTGAGTATGGGATCGGGCTGCACGCCGCAGTGG
Source organism: Nicotiana noctiflora (assembly GCA_032618575.1). Taxonomy (NCBI): domain Eukaryota; kingdom Viridiplantae; phylum Streptophyta; class Magnoliopsida; order Solanales; family Solanaceae; genus Nicotiana; species Nicotiana noctiflora. The sequence continues at coordinate 5,968 of JASVEL010000256.1, forward strand.
TTGATGTGAGGATCGGGCTGCACGCCGCAGCAGTATTGCGCTTGGGTTGTAGGAGCCCCTCCGGAGTCTGTACACACCCCCAGTGAGCGCCGTCGACGTTAAATTGGATTGGGCTACACGCCGTAGCGGTTATGTGCATTGCATTGCATTTGTATTTGTTGAATTACTCTGTGGAAGTTGTATTGGATTGTTGTTGCTAGTTCGTAGGAGATTCGGATTGTAGTGTAGCTTCGTATTGTGGTATTTTGTGGATTTCTTACTGTCAGCTACATATATATATTTGTTACTCACTGAGTACTTAGTACTCACCCTACTCCCTGCACCTTTTGTGTGCAGACTCAGGTACACAGGAGCAGTAGACGGACATCTCCAGCGTTTACATTGTCACATCGAGTTGCTGAGGTAGCTGCCTACGTTCGCAGAGCCTAGCTTCTCCTCTCATTCCAGTTGTTATTGTATATTTTGTATTCAGACTTGAGTACTTCTATATCGTACTCTCTATTTCTGTTGGGTTTTGTTAGAGGCTCTAGACTTGTGACTCCGGATCTTTGGGAGTGTCAGTACTTTTATTCATTATTATTATTATTGGAGTTCTTAAACTCGTATATTCTTCTTGGGTTGTCCATTTGGGACTGGTATTCGTGATAATTAAATTATTGGTCTGGCTGGCCTAGCTTGATTGTTGGGCGCCATCGACTGGATTTGGGTCGTGACACAAGGTGACACACTAGGCCGAATGAACCCCTTATCTAGGAGTTCCTAAAACTGCTCTTTTAATTCTTTCAACTCTGCTGGTGCCATACGATATGGCGGAATAGAAATGGGATGGGTGACCGGCACCAAGTAATTACCAAAATTAATATTCCTGTCCGGCGGCATGCCCGATAGGTCTGCAGGAAATACATTAAGAAAATCCCTCGCAACTGGGACAGAATCAATACTAGGAGTCTCAGCTCCAACATCTCGCATAAAAGCTAGATATGACAGACAACCTTTCCCAACCATACACTGGCTTTCAAGAAAGAAATTACTCAGCTAGATACATATTCAGTCATACCACACCACTCGATCCTCGGAACACCAAAAATAGCTAAGGTAATTGTCTTAGAATGACACGAAGATAGCAATCCATGCCTAGAATAACATCAAAGTCTACCATGCTCAACAACAAAATATCAACTTGGGTCTCCAGACCCCCAATAGCCACAATACAAGACCGATACAGATGGTCTACAATAATATTATCGCCTACCGGGGTAGATACGTGTATAGGTAAAGCAAGACACCCTCGGGTCGTGACCAAATGATGAGAAAAATATGAAGACACATAAGAATAGGTGGATCCGGGATCAAATAAGACAGAGGCATCTGAGTGGTAGACTGAGATAATACCTATGATAATAGTATCTGATGCAAGAGCGTCTGTCCTGTCTGGGATAGCATAAAATCAAGCCTGACCACCGCCCGATTGGCATCCCCCTCTAGGCCGACCCCTAGTTGCCTGACCCTCATCCCTAGCTAGCTGGGCGGGTGCTAAAGAAACTGGTGAAGAAGACGAGGGCTGACCCTTCTGATGTAATGAACTGGAAGCATGGCGAGGACATTGCTTCCACATATGTCCTAACTCTTCACACTCATAACAGCTCCTAGGTGCTGGAGGATGGGACTGAAAAGAACCCCTCGCACCAGAGTGACTAGCTGATGCACTCAGCAAAGAAGAACCCTGAACAGATGGGGCACACGAAGAACTCTAACCTAGAAAGGTGCTGAGTGAGGACTGGCCCTGCTAAAACCCTTGATGACCATAGCCTTAAGATGCCCCACGATACTAGGACGAGCCGACAGAGGAGGTCTGAAAGAATGACCCCTACCATACTGGAATTGGCCCTTAGATGGAGCACCACTGTAACCACTAGTACCTCAAGGCCTCTTGGCCTCCCTCTCCTCTCTCTCCTGATGGCAAGCCGTCTTAATATCGCAAGCAATATCAACTTCATCCTCAAAGGAAATACCCATAACTCTCTCTCGAGTCATCAGAACATGAATGTTATATTAAGTCCATCCACAAACCTCTTGATCCTTTCCCGATCAGTCGGAACTATCCATGAGGCATATCGAGCCAAATCAGAAAATCTCGCCTCATATTGGGTCATAGTCATGTCTCCCTATCGAAGTCACTCGAACTGCCTGCGTAGCTCCTCTCTCTAAGACTGTAGTATCCACTTCTCCAAAATGAAAGTGGAGAACTCCTGCCAAGTGAAAGGAACTGCACCTGCCGTCTTACGCCGCTCACACGCCTCCCACTAGGTGAAGGAATCTCCTGTGAATTGGAAGGTGGTAAATGATACACCACTCGACTCCAAAATCCCTGTCGTCCGAAGCACATACTGACACTTATCAATAAAACCCTGGGCATCCTCGCCCTTAACACTACTAAATGAAGGAGTCTGGAGCCTACTAAACCTCTCAAGACGACGCTGCTCATCGTCTGGCATAGCTAGAACTACAAAATCCTAAACTGGTGCAACCGGCTGAGCTGGAGGTGCTTCCGGTATCTGCAACCCTACACAACCCGGAGGTCTGATGACCACCCCCGATCTGAGAAGTAGCCACTGCTTTAGTGGCTGACATTGCCTGAGCCAGGCTAGTGTAGACTGACAAGATCTGAGACAAAGCCACTTGGAGACCAAGAATTACGATGGGCACTAACGGTGCCTGAACAGGTGCTGCTAGATCATCTACAGCTAGGGACTGGTCTTAGACCTGGGCAGCTAGCGGGTCTGCAGGTGCTGCAGGTGCTGCCTCTTACGGTCTGCCTCGAGACCACCGTGACCGCATCCACGGCCTCTAGCATGTGGTACTGGTGGTCGTCTTCCATGTCCGTTAGCATGGGTTCTTGCCATCTGCGAGAGAATCGAATACAGAAGCTTATTTCTCGGATCAACAAAGTCACACGACAAAAATTTCAAGAATATAAAGTTATTCCTAAAGGTTCTGCAGCCTCTCGAGGATAAATACAGATTTCTTCGTACTGATCTGTGAGGCTCTACTAAACCTGCTCATGACTCGTGAGACCTATGTAACTTAGGCTATGATACCAACTTGTCAAGATCCAATTTCAAAACTCGATCGTGATGGCGCCTCTCGTAAAGACAAGGCCAGCCAACAAACAAATACCCCTTTTAAAAGTTACTTATCATGAATAAGTATGAATCATGGATAATATAATAATAAGTGCGGAATAAACATAATAAAATAGGGAAACCATACCGACTTAGCCCAAAATCGGGGGTGTCACAAGTCATGAGCTACTACAAAGTTTTACTAAAATACTACAAGTCTGGAACTAGGGACAAAGTTTAAAGATATCATTAATAACAGAAGATAAGGGAGAAAATGGGATTGCAGACGTAAACAACTACCACGTTACTCCTAGTCACCGCCTGGTCTGAAAAGAATCAGTGCTCAAGAGATAACTCAACTCTGTCAGTATTTGCACACACGGTACAGGGAGTAATGTGAGTACTTCGACCCAGTGAGTCATAAAAATAAATAATGACTGAAAGCATGAAATCTCATAAAGGCACAAATAACGCTATCTCAAGCAATAAAAGTAGTTACACAATAAAACCGTGAAGTGTCAGATAAATCTCTTTTAAATTAGTTAAAAAACAATAATTTCAACAAGTAAGAAATAATCAGAAACATGCCCCTCAGGCTCAATATCAAATCAGAAACCTGTCCCTTCGACTCAATATGAAACTCTCAGTACAGTATTAGCCTAACGGGCTCACTCCCAACTCACATAGTACAACATCAGCCTCTCGGGCTCACGCCCAACTCACCTGGGTATCCGCACTCACTGTGGGGGCGCAAACTCCGGAGGGGCTCGTATAGCCCAAGCGCTATATCATCTTAAGGCCTTAAAGCTTGTCATATCAACATAAGGCCTTAAATCCTTCTCACGTCACACTCGAGGCCTGAAAGCATCCTTTATAGTTCAATCTATTCAACTTCATCGACAAGGTATTATGGCATACTGAAGGAAGCCTGAAATTTGACATGAAGCGATTATGTTGTCTATACAGTTAGCTTGGTTTCTGTCTTGCAGAAAAATTTGGATTACTGCAGCCTCCAAGAAGATATGGTCAGATCTGCTTGTACTATAGACTATATTGTACTATGTGAGTTGGGAGTGAGCCCGTTAGGCTAATACTGTACTGAGAGTTTCATATTGAGTCGAAGGGACAGGTTTCTGATTTGATATTGAGCCTGAGGGGCATGTTTCTGATTATTTCTTACTTGTTGAAATTATTGTTTTTTAACTAATTTAAAAGAGATTTATCTGACACTTCACGGTTTTATTGTGTAACTACTTTTATTGCTTGAGATAGCGTTATTTGTGCCTTTATGAGATTTCATGCTTTCAGTCATTATTTATTTTTATGACTCACTGGGTCGAAGTACTCACATTACTCCCTGTACCGTGTGTGCAAATACTGACAGAGTTGAGTTATCTCTTGAGCACTGATTCTTTTCAGACCAGGCGGTGACTAGGAGTAACGTGGTAGTTGTTTACGTCTGCAATCCCATTTTCTCCCTTATCTTCTGTTATTAATGATATCTTTAAACTTTGTCCCTAGTTCCAGACTTGTAGTATTTTAGTAAAACTTTGTAGTAGCTCATGACTTGTGACACCCCCGATTTTGGGCTAAGTCGGTATGGTTTCCCTATTTTATTATGTTTATTCCGCACTTATTATTATATTATCCATGATTCATACTTATTCATGATAAGTAACTTTTAAAAGGGGTATTTGTTTGTTGGCTGGCCTTGTCTTTACGAGAGGCGCCATCACGATCGAGTTTTGAAATTGGATCTTGACAAGTTGGTATCATAGCCTAAGTTACATAGGTCTCACGAGTCATGAGCAGGTTTAGTAGAGCCTCACAGATCAGTACGAAGAAATCTGTATTTATCCTCGAGAGGCTGCAGAACCTTTAGGAATAACTTTATATTCTTGAAATTTTTGTCGTGTGACTTTGTTGATCCGAGAAATAAGCTTCTGTATTCTATTCTCTCACAAATGGCGAGGACTCGCGCTACCAGACAAGATGGACGACCACTAGTACCACCTACTGAGGGAACTAGGGGCCGTGGATGCGGTCATGGTAGAGGCAGAGCCACGAGAGCAGCACCTCTTAATCTACCAGCTGCCCTAGTTCCAAATCAGACTCCAGCAGCAGTACCAGTTCAGGCACCAGCTATGCCTATTGTGATTCCGGGTCTTTAGGAGACCTTGGCTCAGATTTTGACAGTTTGCACTAGCCAGGCTCAGACGGTCTCAGCCACTACAGCTGCAGTTACTTCACAGGCTAGGGAAGGCACCCAGACTCTTATTAATCGCACACCTGAGGTTGTGTAGGGTTGCAGATACCGGAAGCACCTCCAGCTCAGCCGGTTGCACCAGTTTAGGATTTTGTAGTTCTAGCTATGCCAGACGATGAGCAGCGTCGTCTTGAGAGGTTTAGTAGGCTCCAGACTCCTTCATTTAGTAGTGTTAAGGGCGAGGATGCCCAGGGTTTTATTGATAAGTGTCAGTATGTGCTTCGGACGACAGGGATTTTGGAGTCGAGTGGTGTATCATTTACCACCTTCCAATTCACAGGAGATTCCTTCACCTAGTGGGAGGCGTGTGAGCGGCGTAAGACGGCAGGTGCAGTTCCTTTCACTTGGCAGGAGTTCTCCACTTTCATTTTGGAGAAGTGGATACTACAGTCTTAGAGAGAGGAGCTACGCAGGCAGTTCGAGTGACTTCGATAGGGAGACATGACTATGACCCAATATGAGGCGAGATTTTCTGATTTGGCTCGATATGCCTCATGGATAGTTCCGACTGATCGGGAAAGGATCAAGAGGTTTGTGGATGGACTTAATATAACATTCATGTTCTGATGACTCGAGAGAGAGTTATGGGTATTTCCTTTGAGGATGAAGTTGATATTGCTTGCGATATTAAGACGGCTTGCCATCAGGAGAGAGAGGAGAGGGAGGCCAAGAGGCCTTGAGGTACTAGTGGTTACAGTGGTGCTCCATCTAAGGGCCAATTCCAGTATGGTAGGGGTCATTCTTTCAGACCTCCTCTGTCGGCTCGTCCTAGTATCGTGGGGCATCTTAAGGCTATGGTCATCAAGGGTTTTAGCAGGGCCAGTCCTCACTCAGCACCTTTCTAGGTTAGAGTTCTTCGTGTGCCCCATCTGTTCAGGGTTCTTCTTTGCTGAGTGCATCAGCTAGTCACTCTGGTGCGAGGGGTTCTTTTCAGTCCCATCCTCCAGCACCTAGGAGCTGTTATGAGTGTGAAGAGTTAGGACATATGTGGAAGCAATGTCCTCGCCATGCTTCCAGTTCATTACATCAGAAGGGTCAGCCCTCGTCTTCTTCACCAGTTTCTTTAGCACCCGCCCAGCTAGCTAGGGATGAGGGTCAGGCAACTAGGGGTCGGCCTAGAGGGGGATGCCAATCGGGCGGTGGTCAGGCTTGATTTTATGCTATCCCAGACAGGACAGACGCTCTTGCATCAGATACTATTATCATAGGTATTATCTCAGTCTACCACTCAGATGCCTCTGTCTTATTTGATCCCGGATCCACCTATTCTTATGTGTCTTCATATTTTTCTCATCATTTGGTCACGACCCGAGGGTGTCTTGCTTTACCTATACACGTATCTACCCCGGTAGGCGATAATATTATTGTAGACCATCTGTATCGGTCTTGTATTGTGGCTATTGGGGGTCTGGAGACCCAAGTTGATATTTTGTTGTTGAGCATGGTAGACTTTGATGTTATTCTAGGCATGGATTGCTATCTTCGTGTCATTCTAAGACAATTACCTTAGCTATTTTTGGTGTTCCGAGGATCGAGTGGTGTGGTATGACTGAATATGTATCTAGCTGAGTAATTTCTTTCTTGAAAGCCAGTGTATGGTTGGGAAAGGTTGTCTGTCATATCTAGCTTTTATGCGAGATGTTGGAGCTGAGACTCCTAGTATTGATTCTGTCCCAGTTGCGAGGGATTTTCTTAATGTATTTCCTGCAGACCTATCGGGCATGCCGCCGGACAGGAATATTAATTTTGGTAATTACTTGGTGCCGGTCACCCATCCCATTTCTATTCCGCCATATCGTATGGCACCAGCAGAGTTGAAAGAATTAAAAGAGCAGTTTTAGGAACTCCTAGATAAGGGGTTCATTCGGCCTAGTGTGTCACCTTGTGTCACGACCCAAATCCAGTCGTGATGGCGCCCAACAAGCAAGCTAGGCCAGCCAAACCAACAATTCAATTATAACATAATACCAGTTCCCAAATGGACAACCCAAGAAGAATATATGAGTTTAAGAACTCCGATAATAATAATACTGAACAAAAGTACTGACACTCCCAAAGATCCGGAATCACAAGTCTAGAGCCTCTAACGAAACCCAACAGGAAATAGAGAGTACGATATAGAAGTACTCAAGTCTGAATACAGAATATACAATAACAACTGGAATGAGAGGAGGAGCTAGGCTCTGCGAACGTAGGCAGCTACCTCAGCAACTCGATGTGACAATGTAAACGCCGGAGATGTCCGTCTACTGCTCCTGTGTACCTGAGTCTGCACACAAAAGGTGCAGGGAGTAGGGGTGAGTACTAAGTACTCAGTGAGTAACAAATATATATATGTAGCTGACAGTAAGAAATCCACAAAATACCACAATATGAAGCTACACTACGGTCCGAATCTCCTACGAACTAGCAACAATAATACAATACAGCTACCATAGAGTAATTAAACAAATACAGATGCAATACAATGCACATAACCGCTACGGCGTGTAGCCCGATCCAATTTAACGTCGACGGCGCTCACTGGGGGTGTGTACAGACTCCGGAGGGGCTCCTACAGCCCAAGCGCAATACTGCTGCGGCGTGCAGCCCGACCCTCATATCAACTACTGCGGCGTGCAGCCCGATCCCACACTCAGTCCACAATAAGCAATTAAGTCACAAAACAATTCATTTTCCTTAATTCCAGTTCTCAATTCATAATTTATGAAAATACTTTAACTTTATTAAATTTGTAAAAGCCGGTGACTTAGCATTTCAAAAGTAAATTTCAATTTCTAGGACTGAGATCAGTGATTTAAGTAATTTTAGCTATCACATAAATATTGTCCTCTAAGGACGCTACAGATCGGCACAAGGCCCCAAACAAGGCTTACAGCCCACAAATATAGCAAATACAGTGTATTTCCGAACACTAACAACATATCATTCATTTCCGGGATGGACCAAGTCTCAATCCCCAATCACAATCAATCCCGCACCTGCCACGGTGTGCGAGCCACGCCCTATTAGCGTCACAATGTGCTAAGCCGGGGTTTCGAACCCTCGGGCTACCATATACACAAACTACTCACCTCTAGCCGGTCGTAGACTCGTCCGCGATGCCTTTTCCTTTGAATTTCGTTGCCTCGTGTGTAGAATCTAGTCAAATAACAATAATTATATCAATTACGGGTCAAAGAATCATAACCCACTTCAATCTATATGAAATTCGCAAAATTACACTAAGTTGGTAAAACCCGACTTTCGGTACGATTCTCGAAAAATTACGAAAGTCACATATTCGGAACCCTCATCTCAATACGAGTCTAAGCATATCAATTTTACCAAATTCGGACTCCATTTGCTCATTCAAAACCTTGATTTTCTAAAGTTCAAGCCTAGGGTTAAATCTTCCATGAATCACCCCAAATTCTTCCATTTTCATGATATAATTGCATAATAATACCAATACTAATCATAGTTTAAGTCCATAGTTGCTTACCCGATGATTTCCCTTGAGTTTCTCTTCAAAATCGCCTAAATCGCCTCTAAAGCCGAGACCCAAATGTGTGAAATATTCTGAAATTTTTCTAACTTCTGATACACTTAACTTACAGCGATTTTCGCTTATGCGGAAGAATTTCCGCTCCTACGCGTCCGTATCCGCGACCAAAGGGTCGCTTCAGCGGTTCCAGGCCTAGCCGGCCAATTCCGCTTCTGCGATATACGGACCGCCTCTGCGCGTCCGCTTCTGCGGAGATTCGATCGCTCCTGCGGGTTTTCCCGCTTCTGCGTCTAGGCGTCCGCCTCTGCGGACTCGCCTAAGCGGCTACCCTTCCGCTTCTGCGATACTTCACCCCATAGCCCTTGGCCGCTTCTGCGGCTCACCTGTCCGCTTCCGCGATTCCGCTTCAGCGGAAAATGCTCCGCTTCTGCGGTGCCCAGCGCTTCTGCGCTCCTGGTCCGCTTCAGCGCACCCGCTCCTGCGCCCATAATTCCGCAGGAGCGGAAACAACAGAGACAGGACTCCTCAAACCTGCAATTTCCATGTTTTTCTCCCGATTAACCATCCGAAAACACCCCGAGGCCCCGGGACCTCATTCAAACACACCAACACATCCTAATTCCTTATTCGAACTTGTTCCAATCATAAAAACACCATCCTAAACATCAAAATCACCAATTAACCACGGATTCAAGCCTAAGTTTCTTCAAAACTTTCAAAACTAACATTCAACCCAAAACCCGATCAAACGATGTCCGAATGACCTAAAAATTTGCAGACATATCCAAAATCACATAACGAAGCTACAGAAATTGTCGGAATTCCATTCCGACCCCGGATCAAAATATCACCTACCATCCGGTTTTCGCCAAAATTCAACATTCGCCAATTCAAGCTTAAAACTACACCGGACCTCCGAATTCAATTCCGATTGTTCTCCTAAGTCATAAATGATCCCCCGGAACTAGTCGAATCATCAGAATCCGGTTCCGAGCACTCTAACTCAATAGTCAACTCTTGGTTGACTTTTCATATTCAAGCTTTCTTCAAACATGCTATTTGTTTCATTTTCAATCGAAATCACTCCTAACTCACCCGATATACTTTAATACTGATTTAAAAGCATAATATATGTAAATGCAAGGTAACGGGGTGGTAATTCCCGTAACGACGGGCCGGGTCGTTACATTCTCCCCAACTTAAACAAACGCTCGTCCGCGAGCGGTTAAGAAACATACCTGTAGTATCAAGCAAGTGTGGATATCTACTTCGCATCTCCTGTTCGGTCTCCCAAGTTGCTTCCTCAACGGGACGACCTCTCCACCGCACTTTCACTGAAGCTATATCCTTAGATCTCAGCTTACGAACTTGTCGACCCAAAATGGCTACTGGTTCCACATCATAAGTCAAATCCTCATCTAGATGAATCGTGCTGAAGTCCAACACATGAGACGGGTCTCCGACATACTTCCGGAGCATAGATACATGGAACACCGGGTGAACTCCCGACAAACTGGGTGGAAAAGCAAGCATATAAGCCACCTCCCCAACTTTCCTAAGCACCTCGAAAGGTCCAATAAACCTTGGGCTCAACTTTCCTTTCTTTCCAAACCTCATAACACCCTTCATAGGCGAAACTTTCAGCAATACCTTCTCACCCACTGAATAGGACACATCTCGGACCTTCCGGTCTGCATAACTCTTCTGACGCGACTGAGCTGTGCGAAGTCTCTCCTGAATCACCTTTACCTTGTCTAAGGCATCTTGGACTAACTCTGTCCCTAACAACCTAGCCTCGCCGGGCTCGAACCAACCAATTGGAGACCTACACCGTCTCCCATATAAAGCTTCATACGGTGCCATCTGAATGCCGGACTGATAGCTATTATTGTAAGCAAACTCCGCCAAAGGCAAATAATCAGCCCATGAACCACCAAAATCAATGACACAAGCACGCAACATGTCCTCCAATATCCGAATAGTACGCTCAGACTGCCCATCCGTCTGTGGATGAAATGCTGTGCTCAACTCTACCTGTGAACCCAACTCTCGCTGAAATGTCCTCCAGAACTGAGATGTGAACTGGGTACCTCTGTCCGATATAATGGAAATGGGAACTCCATGCAATCTCACTATCTCACGGATGAATATCTCTGCCAACCGCTCTGAGGTATAGGTAGTACACACTGGGATGAAGTGAGCTGACTTAGTCAACCTATCCACCACCACCCAAACCGAATCAAACTTCCTCGCTGTCCGAGGGAGTCCACTAACAAAGTCCATAGTTATTCTTTCCCACTTCCATTCCGGAATATCAATACGCTGGAATACACCACCAGGTCTCTGATGCTCATACTTGACCTGCTGACAGTTTAGACACCGAGCCACATGGCTCACAATATCTTTCTTCATCTTTCTCCACCAGTAATGTTGCTTTAAATCCTGATACATCTTCGCGGCTCCTGGATGAATAGAATACCGCGAACTGTGGGCCTCCTCCAATATCAACTCACGAAGGCCTTCAACATTGGGCACGCATAGCCGGCCCTGCATCCGCAATACACCCTCACTATCAATAGTGACATCTCTAGCATCATCATGCTGAACTCTGTCCTTAAGGACAAGTAAGTGTGGGTCATCATACTGGCGCTCTCGAATACGATCATATAAAGAAGAACGAGCTACTACATAAGCCATCACCCGATTGGGCTCAGAAATATCCAGCCTTACCATCTGATTAGCTAACGCCTGAACATCAACTGCTAGGGGTCTCTCCCCAACTGGAATATACGCCAAACTGCCCATACTAATAGCCTTCCGGCTCAATGCATCAGCCACTACATTGGCTTTTCCGGGATGATACAAGATAGTAATATCATAGTCTTTAAGCAACTCAAGCCATCTCCGCTGCCTCAAATTTAGATCTTTTTGCTTAAACAAATGCTGAAGGCTGCGGTGGTCTGTATATACATCACAAGATACACCATATAGATAATGCCTCCAAATCTTCAAGGCATGAACAATAGCAACTAACTCCAAATCATGAACAGGGTAGTTCTTCTCGTGGGGCTTTAGCTGACGAGAAGCATATGCAATAACTCTACCCTCCTGCATCAACACACAACCGAGTCCAACTCTGGAAGCATCACAATACACCGTATATGACCCCGAGGCCGATGGTAACACAAGTACTGGAGCCGTGGTCAAAGCCTCCTTGAGCTTCTGAAAGCTCTCCTCACATTCATCAGACCACACAAATGGAGCATTCTTCTGTGTCAGTTTAGTCAACGGTGAAGCAATAGATGAGAAATCCTGAACAAACCGACGATAATAGCCTGCCAAGCCGAGAAAACTCCGAATCTCTGTAGCTGAGGAAGGTCTGGGCCAATTCTGCACTGCCTCGACCTTCTGAGGATCAACCCTAATACCATCACTGGACACTATATGTCCCAGAAAACCCACAGTATCAAGCCAGAACTCACACTTAGAGAATTTTGCATAAAGCTTCTCTTCTCTCAACCTCTGCAATGCCACTCTCAAATGCTGTGCATGCTCCTCCTGGCTGTGTGAATATACCAGGATATCATCAATAAACACAATCACAAAAGAATCAAGGTACGGCCGAAATACACTATTCATCAAGTGCATGAATGCTGCTGGGGCATTAGTCAACCCGAAAGACATCACCAGGAACTCGTAGTGCCCATATCGCGTCCTGAACGCTGTCTTCATAATGTCTGAGTCCCTGATCTTCAACTGATGATAGCCCGATCGAAGATCAATCTTAGAGAATACACTAGCTCCCTGGAGCTGATCAAATAGGTCCTCAATACGAGGTAATGGGTACTTATTCTTCACTGTTACCTTGTTCAGCTGCCTGTAATCAATGCACATTCTCATTGTGCCATCTTTCTTCTTCACAAACAACACCGGTGCACCCTAAGGTGACACACTCGGACGAATGAAACCCTTATCTATGAGTTCCTGAAGCTGTTCTTTCAATTATTTTAACTCTACTGGTGCCATGCGATAGGGAGGAATAGAAATGGGCTGAGTGCCCGGCACCAAGTCAATACCAAAATCAATATCTCCGTCGGGCGGCATGCCTGGCAGGTCTGCTGGAAATACATCCGAAAACTCCCTCACAATGGGGACCGAATCAAGACTGGGTGTCTCAGCCTCAACATTTCTAATGAAGGCCAAATAAGATAAACAACCCTTGCAATCATTCGTTGAGCTTTTATATAAGAAATCACCTCGTCGGACACATAATCGGTCGAGCCACGCCACTCGATTCGCGGATTACCGGAATAGTTAACGTGACTGTCTTGGCATGACGATCCGAATTGCATGATAAGGAGATAGCCAATTCATGCCTAGGATAACATCGAAATCTACCATACCCGGTAGTAATAAATCAACTCGGGTCTCCGGACCCCCAATAGTAATAATACAGGATCGATATACCGGATCCACAACAACAGTATCCCCCACCGGGGTGGACACATGTACGGGCAAAGCAAGAATACCACGGGTCATACCCAAATGATGTGCAAAGTAAGTAGAGACATAAGAATAGGTGGATCCGGGATCAAATAAGACAGAAGCATCCCCGTGGCGCTGAGATAATACCTAAAATGACTGCATCTGATGCACTAGCATCCCTCCTATCCAGAAGAGCATAAAAATGAGCCTAACCTCTGCCAGTACGATCCTCACCCCTAGGGCGACCTCTGGCTACCTTGCTACCACTCCTAGCTGACTGTGCTGGTGCCGAAGAAGCAAGAGCAGAAGACGAGGGCTGGTCCCTCTGTTGAGACCGCTTACGAAGCAACTGGGGACACTCCCTCCTGATATGGCCCAAATCACCGCACTCAAAACAACGGCCTGAAGATGGAAGAAGGGGCTGCTGAGGACCCCTCGCTACCGATGAATCCTGTGCTGAGGAAACAGGAGCAGAGCTCTGAGCCGGAAGAGCACTCAGTGCAGGCTGACTCTGCTGGCGGCTCTGCTGACCCCTGATAACCCTGTTGACCTTGACGACCACGATCAGATGAAACCCCACTGGACTCTGTACGTCCAGACTGATGAGACCTGAATGAGCGACCTCTGCTATGCTGAAATTGGCCCCTAGACGGAGCACCACTGTAACTGCCAGTACCACGAGGCCTCTTGGCCTCTCTCTCCTCTCGCTCTCTGCGGCGATCTGTCTCAATGTGACGGGCAGCATCCACCACCTCCTCAAAGGTAACTGTCGAAACTCTCTCCCCGGTCATCAATATGCGGATGGGATAAATAAGACCATCAATAAATCTCCGGATCCTCTCCCTGTCTGTAGGAACCATCCACATGGCATGACGGGCCAGCTGTGTGAATCTCATATCATACTGAGTAACCGTCACATCCCCCTGCATCAGCCACTCAAACTGACGACGCATCTCCTCTCTCTGGGACTGAGGCACATATTTCTCCAAGAATACCGTGGAGAACTACTGCTAAGTGAGGGGCGCTGCCCCAGCGGGCCTACGCCTCTCAAAATCCTCCCACCACCGAAATGCTGCACCTGTGAACTGAAAGGTCATGAAGGCAACACCGCTGGACTCCAGAATACCCGTGGTGCGAAGCATACGCTGACATTTATCAAGAAAACCCTGGGCGTCCTCGCCCTCAGCACCACTGAATGCCGGAGGCTGTAGCCTCTCAAACCTCTCCAGACGATGTTGCTCATCGTCGGGCATAACTGGAACCACATGAGCAGGAGCTGGTGCAACGGGTGCAACTGGCTGAACTGGAGCTGCCCCAGGTGCCTGAATACCCTGTACTACCGGCTCGGGTGTGCGAGCCACGGGGGTCCGATTCCCTTCCCCTGCCTGTGAAGAAGATGCTGCACTAGAGGCTGCAACTACCTGAGCCAAGCCAGTGCATACTGATAGAATCTGAGCCAAAGTCTCCTGAAGACCTGGTATCACAATGGGAACTGCCGGTGCCTGAACCTGAGCTGGTGCTGGTGCTGCTGCCCTACCTCTACCACGACCACGGCCTCTGGGTGCCAATGGTGGTCGTCCGCCACGTCCGTTAGCTCGTGTTCTCGCCATCCGCGAGAGAATAGAATATGGAAAGATTTAATTTCATGATAACACAAATCGCACGATATGAATTCAAGAAAATGAGGTTTTTCCTAAAGTTTCGTAGCCCTTCGAAGATAGATACGGACGTCTACGTACCGATCTGCGAAAGCCTACTAAACCGGCTCATGACTCGCGAGTCCTAATAACCTAGAGCTCTGATACCAACTTGTCACGACCCAAATCCAGTCGTGATGGCGCCCAACAAGCAAGCTAGGCCAGCCAAACCAACAATTCAATTATAACACAATACCAGTTCCCAAATGGACAACCCAAGAAGAATATATGAGTTTAAGAACTCCGATAATAATAATACTGAACAAAAGTACCGACACTCCCAAAGATCCGGAGTCACAAGTCTAGAGCCTCTAACAAAACCCAACAAGAAATAGAGAGTACGATATAGAAGCACTCAAGTCTGAATACAAATATACAATAACAACTGGAATGAGAGGAGAAGCTAGGCTCTGCGAACGTAGGCAGCTACCTCAGCAACTCGATGTGACAATGTAAACGCTGGAGATGTCCGTCTACTGCTCCTGTGTACCTGAGTTTGCACACAAAAGGTGCAGGGAGTAGGGGTGAGTACTAAGTACTCAGTGAGTAACAAATATATATATGTAGCTGACAGTAAGAAATCCACAAAATACCACAATATGAAGCTACACTACGGTCCGAATCTCCTACGAACTAGCAACAATAATACAATACAGCTACCTCAGAGTAATTCAACAAATACAGATGTAATGCAATGCACATAACCGCTACGGCGTGTAGCCCGATCCAATTTAGCGTCGACGGCGCTCACTGGGGGTGTGTACAGACTCCGGAGGGGCTCCTACAGCCCAAGCGCAATACTGCTGCGGCGTGCAGCCCGACCCTCATATCAACTACCGCGGCGTGCAGCCCGATCCCACACTCAGTCCACAATAAGCAATTAAGTCACAAAACAATTCATTTTCCTTAATTCTAGTTCTCAATTCATAATTTATGAAAATACTTTAACTTTATTAAATTTGTAAAAGCCGGTGACTTAGCATTTCAAAAGTGAATTTCAATTTCCAGGACTGAGATCAGTGATTTAAGCAATTTTAGCTATCACATAAATATTGTCCTCTAAGGACGCTACAGATCGGCACAAGGCCCCAAACAAGGCTTACAGCCCACAAATATAGCAAATACAGTGTATTTCCGACACTAACATCATATTATTCATTCCCGGGATGGACCAAGTCTCAATCCCCAATCACAATCAATCCCGCACCTGCCACGGTGTGCGAGCCACGCCCTATTAGCGTCACAATGTGCTAAGCCGGGGTTTCGAACCCTCAAGCTACCATATACACAAACTACTCACCTCTAGCCGGTCGTAGACTCGTCCGCGATGCCTTTTCCTTTGAATTTCATTGCCTCGTGTGTAGAATCTAGTCAAATAACAATAATTATATCAAATACAGGTCAAAAAATCATAACCCACTTCAATCTATATGAAATTCGCAAAATTACACTAAGTTGGTAAAACCCGACTTTCGGTACGATTCTCGAAAAATTACGAAAGTCACATATTCGGAACCCTCATCTCAATACGAGTCTAAGCATATCAATTTTACCAAATTCGGACTCTATTTGCTCATTCAAAACCTTGATTTTCTAAAGTTCAAGCCTAGGGTTAAATCTTCCATGAATCACCCCAAATTCTTCCATTTTCATGATATAATTGCATAATAATACCAATACTAATCATAGTTTAAGTCCATAGTTGCTTACCCGATGATTTCCCTTGAGTTTCTCTTCAAAATCGCCTAAATCGCCTCTAAAGCCGAGACCCAAATGTGTGAAATATTCTGAAATTTTTCTAACTTCTGATACACTTAACTTACAGCGATTTTCGCTTATGCGGAAGAATTTCCGCTCCTACGCGTCCGTATCCGCGACCAAAGGGTCGCTTCAGCGGTTCCAGGCCTAGCCGGCCAATTCCGCTTCTGCGATATACGGACCGCCTCTGCGCGTCCGCTTCTGCGGAGATTCGATCGCTCCTGCGGGTTTTCCCGCTTCTGCGACTAGGCGTCCGCCTCTGCGGACTCGCCTAAGCGGCTACCCTTCCGCTTCTGCGATCCTTTACCCATGGCCTTTGGCCGCTTCTGCGGCTCACCTTCCGCTCCAGCGATGCCGCTTCAGCGGAAAATGTTCCGCTTCTGCGATGCCCAGCGCTTCTGCGCTCCTCGTCCGCTTCTGCGGACTCGCTCCTGCGCCCATAATTCCGCAGGAGCGGAAACAACAGAAACAGGACTCTTCAAACCTGCAATTTCCATGTTTTTCTCCCGATTAACCATCCGAAAACACCCCGAGGCCCCCGGGACCTCATTCAAACACACCAACACATCCTAATTCCTTATTAGAACTTGTTCCAATCATAAAAACACCATCCTAAACATCAAAATCACCAATTAACACGGATTCAAGCCTAAGTTTCTTCAAAACTTTCAAAACTAACATTCAACCCAAAACCCGATCAAACGATGTCTGAATGACCTGAAAATTTGCAGATATAACCAAAATCACATAACGAAGCTACAGAAACTGTCGGAATTCCATTCCGACCCCCGGATCAAAATATCACCTACCATCCGGTTTTCGCCAAAATTCAACATTCGCCAATTTAAGCTTAAAACTACACCGGACCTCCGAATTCAATTCCGATTGTTCTCCTAAGTCATAAATGATCCCCCGGAACTAGTCGAATCATCGGAATCCGGTTCCGAGCACTCTAACTCAATAGTCAACTCTTGGTTGACTTTTCATATTCAAGCTTTCTTCAAACATGCTATTTGTTTCATTTTCAATCCAAATCACTCCTAACTCACCCGATATACTCTAATACTGATTTAAAAGCATAATATATGTAAATGCAAGGTAACGGGGTGGTAATTCCCGTAACGACGGGCCGGGTCGTTACACCTTGGGTTGCTCCAGTTCTATTTGTGAAAAAGAAAGATGGCACGATGAGAATGTGCATTGACTACAGGCAGTTAAATAAGATAACAGTGAAGAACAAGTTTCCTTTTCCTCACATTGATGACTTATTTGATCAGCTTCAGGGAGCGAGAGTATTTTCTAAGATCGATCTGTGAAGAACAAGTTTCCTTTTCCTCACATTGATGACTTATTTGATCAGCTTCAGGGAGCGAGAGTGTTTTCTAAGATCGATCCCCATTGGGCTATTATCGGTTGAAGATCAGGGAGTCGAATATTCTTAAGACTGCTTTTAGGACTAGGTATGGTCACTATGAATTTCTGGTGATCTTTCGAGATGACCAATGACCCAGCATCGTTCATCCATTTGATGAACAATGTATTTCGGCCGTATTTGGATTCATTTGTTGTTGTATTCATGGTGTACTCGCACAGCCAGGAAGAGCACGCCAAGCATTTGCGTGTAGTGTTGCAGAGATTGAGGGAAGAGAAGCTTTATGCAAAATTATCCAAGTGTGAGTTTTGGCTAAGTTCTGGGGCATTCTTGGGATACATAGTGTCCATCAAGGGTATTCAGGTTGATCCAAAGAAGATAAAAGTAGTGCAGAGTTGGTCTAGACCGTCCTCAACCACAGAGATCCAGAGTTTTCTTAGTTAGCAGGCTATTATCGCCGGTTTGTTCAGGGATTTTCATCCATTGCATCGCCCTTGACCAAGTTGACTCATAAAGGTGCTCCATTTGTATGGTTAGACAAGTGTGAGGAGAGCTTTCAGAAGCTCAAGACAGTTTTGACCACATCGTCAGTGTTGGATTTGCCATCAACTATAGGTTCTTATACTGTATATTGTGATGCTTCGAGAGTTAGGATTGGTTGTGTGTTAATGTAGGAGGGTAGAGTTATTGCTTACGCTTCTCGTCAGTTAAAGCCCCATGAGAAGAACTACCCTATTCATGACTTAGAGTTGGCTGCTATCGTTCATGCTAAGGCATTGTTTATATGGCATATCTTGTGAGGTATCCACTGATCATCGCAGTTTTCAGCATTTGTTTAAACAGAAAGACCTTAATTTGAGGTAGTGGAGGTGGCTTGAATTTCTAAAAGATTATGATATTACTATTCTGTATCATCCGAGAAAGGCCAATGTAGTGGCTGATGCTTTGAGCCAAAAGGCAGTCAATATGGGGAGTTTGGCGTACATTCCAGTTGGGGAGAGGCCCTTTACAGTTGATGTTCATGACTTGGCTAATTGATTGTGAGACTGGACATTTCTGAGCTCAGTCGGGTGTTGGCTTGTGTGGTTTCTAGGTCTTTTTCATATGATCGCATCAGAGAGAGCCAGTGTGATGATTCGCATTTACTTGTCCTAAAGGACAGATTTCAACATGAAGATGCCAAAGATGTGACAATGAGTACGCGATTTTTTCCCTAAGCAAATTATTCCCAAATATATGCAAAATGATTTTTTGAATTTTGTGGCAATTTGTTGATAATTGTGTGCATAATAATAATTCATAGAATAGGTAGAAATACCAGGATTTTATTTCTATAATTTTTGGAAATAAAACAAAGAAAATCAAAATACACATCTGTTTGTTTTTTAATTAGAAAATACTAAAAATAGAAATTAATTACTTTTTCTTAATTTTAGTAAAAAAATCAGAAAATAGAGGAAAAAGAAAATAAAATAAAATACAAGAGTAAAATACAAAAAAATATAGAAAAGAAATAAATACAAAAATACAAAAATACAAAAAACAAAATACAAAGAAAGGTATAAAATAATAATACAATACAAAAGATTTGGGCTAAATACAATAATCAGTAGCAAAATTAGTAATACCCTGCCCGGGCCCAAAGAAGGCCAAGCCCGACCTGCCATATAACTAAGCCAAACGACGCTGTCTAGGGACAACAAATCTAGACCGTTTAAGCCTTGATCAAACGACCCAAAGTAATGGTTACTTAATAAATAAAACGCCGCCGTGTGGAAGCTAATGTGAACCATTGATATAACTAATCCAATGGCCACGATTAAATGATCACTTAAAGAAAACGATGTCGTACATAGGCCAATTGAATCTGAGCCGTAGATTTACTTGATCCAACAGCCTCGGATCTTCAAAGGCTTTTAAATATACAAATGTTACATATTTCATTTCATTTTACACCTTCGTCTCTAACCTCAAACCCTAGCCACCTAAGAATGCTCTCCACCATCGCCGAAAACCTACTAGCGGTGGTTTACCACCATCTCTGATCAAACCACCATGAATACCTCATAGCCTCTTCCGTCCCCTCTTTTACCCTATCCCGTTGCTTTCCCCTGAAAACCCTTGAAAACCTTCGAATAACCCAAAAAGGTTTCACCGGAACCTTGCTCCGGTGAACACCACCTATGAATCAGAGTCCATCCTTAACAACCTACAACCGCCTCTGCCTCCTCTTTATCCCCATCTAGGTGGCTTCCTTCGAATACACTTGGAAATCCACAAATCTTTCAAAAGGTGTCACCGGAACCCTACTCCGGCGAACACTATTATTCCAAAAATCACCTTGAACACCCCCATAACACCCAGCCTCACGTTCCAAGAGTCTTTTCTACAAAAGAGACTCGATAAGTCTGTCTGAGAGCAAAAGTCCAAGAAATCAATGTCCAGAACTTCTGAAGTTGTGGATAATCAAGAAAAGTGAAGAAAAATGAAAATAAAAGAAAGAAAGAAAGAAAAGAAGAATCAAAATGGAAAGCTAAGTATTCTGAACTTTTTGCTTCCTGATTTTTCTTACTTATGAATTGCATGGCTATAATCTCTTTGCTTTCTGGTCTTTCTTATTTGTGAATTTCATGACTATAATCTCTGAATAAAGTTCTTAGTCAAAATTTCATATATGTTGTTCATAATGGCCACGCTTAGATTTCTAGGGTTTTATTTGATAAAATCAAATTAGTAATTAGGTTTTCTATTAATTAGATTCTACCTCTGTCTAAATGTTCCCCTGAATCTCGTTAATTGATTACTTGGTTCTGATTTGATTTATAGCTGTGAAACTGTCTATTGTTTGGCTAATTTTGTAAATCGATTTTGACATTGACTTTTGGGTTCTGATTAATAATGAGGCTAAAAGGGTAAATAAAATGAAAAGGCAGGGCTAAATGGGGAAGGTTAATGGGTGTACTGTAATAAACCTAAGGGGGTAAGGGTACATTTAGTAATGTTTCCTGGTTCACGGGTAATTAGATAAGGGGCAAAGGGTATTCTGGGCATGATAAAAGGGTAATTAAGTAAAAATTGAAAGCAAGTGAGGATAGTTTAGACAACTAAGGGTATTGGAATTGGGTCGATGCCACTAGAACCTTCTAGAAGGGATTCTAGTGCACTTTCGATTAAAATTAGTGTAGTCCTTTGAAAATAAATAATAAGAGGAGGGGTAGGAACTTAGAATATTTAATTTGAAATTCCCTCCCATTTTGTTCCATAAATAGGCCTCATTAGGCTATTTTTAATAAGTTTTGAAGGTCTAATATTCTGAAAATCCTTCTAATCTCTAAAAAATTCAAATTTCCTAGTTTCATCCTTAGGAAATTCTCTAATACTATTGTCCCATTGATTTTGGCTCGAGTTCAAGTTAAATTCGTTGCTGAAGTTGTGTATTGTTGTGGTTATTCCCTGAAAAGTTATTTGGTTATTTCGAGATTTTTGTGATCAAATGTGGTTGTTGTGCACTCTTTGTGAATCTGCTGGTTTATTGTCTGGTGGAGTTCTGTTATTGCTGATCCTTCTCCTCTTATTGCTTTAAACTTATCGGATTTGTTTCACTGTTCCTGGTACACCTCTGAAACTCGAAGATGTAATCACAATTTGAAGATATGGAAATGCTTTTGAGTGATTTTTATTAACTTTTGATTCTGCTTATTTTATAGATGTAGAATTAGTTAGATTCATGTGTATTTGTTAGGTGAATTGTATGTATATTTGGACTGCATGGAGTGTGGACTCGGACTGTTAATTTTTTTAGTAGCTTAGTTTAATTACTACATAGAAAATTACATATGAATTAGATTAATAGAAAAACAGTTTCATTAGATTAGAGATTAGAAAATTTTTTTTTAAAAATAAGTATAAAAATCTGTTTTGGTTGAGATTTTGGATCTTGAATTTGTTACGAATCATAAATGCAATGAAATTTAAAAAAAAAAATTCACTTGTCATCTCTAGTTTGTATTAGTCAGTTTTAATATATAAAAATATGAGTTTCTCATATTCAAGTTTTCGTTAGCTAATACAACATGTTCATATTAATTCATGCTATATAAGAAAATTATAATAAGTCTTCAATAATGAGTATAAAATGACTATTTCAATATGAACGAGTCTGTAATTCAATTCGAATATTTTTTCTGTAGTTTAGTTTAATATTTCCAATTGAACAGAACAGTAATTCAACTCTGCATTTGAATATGTAGCGATTCAATTAATAAATAATAGTAAATCTGTTTGTAATGATAGTTAATCTGTGGATTGTTTAAAAAATAGATGTAGTTAATCTGAATAAGTCGGAACAGTAGTATTCAAATAAGTGTTAAGTGCTATCGCCTTGGTTAATTTCTGACACTATGCAGTTATAAGTCCACTGTTAGATTAGTGATATTTGTACCTATTTTGGATTCACGTTAATAGTATGGGCCTGATCAGGCAAAACGACACAAATCCAGTGGCAATAGCCTTGTGCCTATCTAAGTGAACCAATGTGTATGGATTGGGCTGAAATGAGCCTCGCGCACAGCTGTGCGTCGTTCTTCACTCGCCTGGTTACAAGGCCCAAAGCACGTGAATGCCTGAACTTAAATAAAATAAAAATACAAATCACAACTAGGTAGCATTATTTGTTACTTTGGTAAGGCAAAAACAATAGTAAAAAATGTAGCACACCTTAGGCTTGCCCTCTCAAAATAAATGAGATGAGCCTCGTTTGAGAATAAAAATGCACGGGGCCCTTAATTAATTGTTATAAAACACTTAGATTTGGAAGGACCGTTTAGTAAATTTCACGGTCTTTCCCAAAGTTAACATGACGTAGATATTTTAGGTGTGATTTATAATATACATTCTCAAGTACGGGTGCACATTTATGTGACCCAAATCTAACTCTCAACAAAGTTGAAATGTATTAAAAGCCACAGGCGTACTGGTACGGTGTGGCCCAAGATGCATTTTCACGACGTTGCAATTCCTTAAAAAATGATAAAGCGGAATATTAACAAATGCATATAAATTGGAACGTATAAAGAAATCAGATAAAAACAAATACAACAGTTGAGCGACCGTGCTAGAACCACGGAATTTGGGAGTGCCTAACACCTTCTCCCGAATTAACAGAATTCCTTATCCGTATTTCTAGTTCGCAGACTATAATAGAGTTAAACTTTCCTCGGTTCAGGATTAAACCGGTGACTTGAGACACCATTATATTCTCAAGTGGCGACTCTGAAAATTAAATAAACTAATCCTGTTCTGACTGTCATTAAATTGGAAAAAACTCCTTCCCTCTTTATTTATATCCTTTCTCGGGGTGTAAGTAAATAAGCGGGCTCAAATAAGATTTAAAGAAAAAAGGAGGTGTGACAGCTCTGGCGACTCTGCTAGGGATAAGAAACCCAGAACTTTGGTTCAGGGCCTAAGAATTCGAGCTCAGTTAAATTGTTGTATTTGTTTATATCTGATTTTCCTATATGTTCTTGATTAATATGCTAAATATTTTCCGCTTTGATATTACGTGAACTATATGTAAAATTGTGCCGAAAACCCTTCTCTTCTTACCTCTGGGGATATGCTTACTGGTTGAGACTCCCCATTCTGTTAGTGTCATACCCTAATAAGAAAAGAGGCCGGACAAGTTACTAAGTCGGACGATCCCGCGGGTCCCCGGTATGTAGCCCCCTCATCGACTCGAGTCGTCCGCTCGGAGCACATTCTAGAACCATAAAACCAGGATATTGAGCCTAGAAATCGGACGATTATTTGCATCATATATGAGTTATGGGACTCAACATAGGGGTTGGGTCCGTCTAGGACAGGTGACCTGAATATGAAAAGGCCATCATGATTATATGTTGCATTTATTTGTCTTGGGCCATCATGCTAACCGGCTAAGAAAAGAATTGAGGGAAAGAAAAGAGAAAAAAATAGTAATTGTCGATATCCAAATACTGTCGAAACTCTGTCAAATTTTGAGGAAATTATCGAAATAATTCAATTAAAAATGGTTGGTCTAGAAATAATCTGACCGAATTACTTTGGTTTGATAGTCACCACTAGGCGACATATGTCGGCAACCCTTGACGGGTCTAACCACACTTTTTGCAAAAATAGCCAAAAAATGTCAAATTTTGAATAAATAAATTGATGCCTTTTTGTCAAAATAGCCGAATGTCCCGAAAGGGCACCGGAAGGCTGTTTGTGAAAAATGGCCACTTTCGAGTCATTCTTCCCAAAATAGTAAACAGAGCCTTAAAATCTTTGATTGAAGTGCTGAAGGGCCGTATTTGCAAAATTGGGACTTTGTTTTGAAAGAAAAAATTGTTTATAAAAATATATTGTCTTTTTTGGGTCAAAATAACATGTGATTAAATCACCTTAATAAATGTGCAGGATGAGCACAATGCAAAATGAACCTTTCTCAATTATGAATAAAATCCCTTTGGAGTTACGTCTATGGTGGGGTGATTTGGGTCAAGACGGACAAGACGATGTCAAGAAACATTTGAAAGGTCTTACCGGGTTACTTGATATTATACCCCGGGGAGACATCGTCAGAGCCTTGGTTACTTGATGGGATCCGGCACATAATGTGCTTCATTTCTTGGACATCGAGCTTTCTCCGACACTAGAGGAGATTGCCAGTTATATTGGGAAGATGAGGTTCCCCTGAAAGACAAATACCCGACTGCTCCAAGAGCTATTACCGTTCATAGATTCCTGGATTCCTTGAAAATAGCCCGAGGCATTCATAATGAAGATTTGGCCAATGGGTTTTGTACTGTGAATTTCATATACCATAGATATGGTCATATCGGAGGCTTTAATAACCCATCAAACAAACTCTGCAGCAAAGCAACCCGTGCAAAATAGGAGGAACATAGACGTTTTGCTTTCATGGTGGCCTTTTTGGGTTTGATAGTGTTTCCAAGGAAAGAAGGGAACATCGATAAGAATAGCCGGAATTGTCAGTACTCTCTTCACGCAAGATAATAGTACTTTGTCACATATGATAATAGCTGATATCTTTCGTGCCCTTACAGTTTGTAAAGACGGAGTAGATTTCTTTGAGGGATGCAATTTGCTATTACAAATGTGGATGATCGAGCACTTGTTCCATCGTCCTCAATTTTTGAGTTATGGATCTTCTGAAAGAACTTGCATAGAAGAATTTTACACGAGGATAAAAGGGGTCAAGTTTCCAGAAGGGTTCAAGGGTTGGATCAATACTTTCGATCTCTCACTGCTAGCCAGATAGAATGGATATTCGGGTGGCTACCTGTCGATGAAATTATATACATGCCGACAGAAGGATCGCACTTTCTCTTAATGGGGCTTAAAAGTATTCAACCCTATGCTCCATATAGAGTTTTACGGCAACTCAGAAGATATCAAATAGTGCCAAAAGATGGAGACCTCAGCACTCAAGTAATTGAGAATAGTCCTGACGGGCAATTTCCTGAAGCAAAAGTCCGTCAAATTTGGAATGAATGCCAATGTTAGAAATCAGACACTTGCGTAAGGGATCAGGCCAAATGCGAAGTGTCACCTGGTTACTCCGTTTGGTATAAAAGAGATTGTGTGCATGAAAAGCCAGTGAAGAGACCTCATATCCAAGAATTTACCGAGTTGTCAAAAGAGTAGTGGGATTGGTTGGCTAAAGAAAACGAATACCGAGCAAAAATCAGCATGCTAGAAAAACAAGTTCAAGACCTCAAGTTTAAAAATAGCATGCAAGTAGTAGTTGATGAAGGTGAAAAGAAGCAATTGGTTAAAGAAAATGAGGCCATAAGAGCTCAAATTCAGAAAATGAGAATAGCTACTGAAACCCCTATTCGAAATGCCCAGGATGAAAAATTGATTGATAATTTGCGGCGAAAAGTGAGCGACTATAGTTTCGACCTGGATAAAGCAGAAAAAGAATTAACCGGGGTTCGAAAGTAATTGGCTAGGAACGCAGAAGAAAGGGACCGCATGATTCAACAACTGAAGGAAGAACATAATGTCGAAGTTGCTCGATTGAGGAAAAAGATTATTAGTGCTGAGGTCAAGATTAGCAAACAAGTGAAAGAGTTTAGTATGGAACGAGAACATTGCTATACGGCCTTAGCACCATTAGAAATGGAACTGCACCAGCTTCAAGAGAAAAGCCAAGAGACTATGGATGCTTGTGTTGAACAAATAGGGAGGTTACTTCAAGAAAAGGGAATGATTAGAGAAAGGATTCTCAACATTGCTCATTATATCTCTCGAAAGTGCCAGATATGTGAAGATATGAACCAGAACACATTCTTCTCCTCGGCAATGATATTCATGAAGCAAATAATGGGTGATTTAGACAAACTCCAAATGGGACTTGCATATAGGCCCGCGGTGTCACGTCCCAAATCGAGGGACATGACCGGCGCCTGACCGGGTAGCCCCAGTCAAGCGGACCTGGGTGCCTTTTCTAACCCACGTGTTACCCCTGTATTGTTCATTACTTATAAACCAAAGAATTAACCAATTATAATTGAAATCACACTTTTACAAACATAACAACACGCTTAATTTCTTAACAAGTTTACAATTTACAACGTCCGACATACATTTACATAAGACCATGATCCCACGTTTTATTGTCTACGGAGACTCTAAGATATAACATGATGATACAATACTTGCCGGTAACAAGGCTTCGGCTATACCTTACACAAAATCAAAATAAGAATCCGAAATAAAAGTGGCATGAGGTACACAGGGCCCCGAGAGGAAATGGGCTCACTAAAACGGCCAGTGGAAGATAAAAGAGTGCTATTGCCGATGAACTGAAGTACCTGCTGTGTATCCACCTACAATAATGACACGAATGTAGCGCCCTCGGCAAAAAGGATGTCAGTACATTGGAATTGTACTGGTATGTATGGACAAGCTTTGTCCCAAGTAAACTCAAGCCATAAACAAATAAATCACAATAATGAAACAACCAACAAATACACCAAGAAATAACAAAGTGAGCCAATCACGTTCCCACACTTACTTTGTTTCAAGTAGTCCTCAGCCGATGTACAAGTAGAGATCAACAAGGAAGGCAACAACTAAACATACACGGAAAACACAATCAAGTCAAACAAAGGGACAATCAGTGCCCCACAGGTTGCAAATTCTCCTGCTGTCTCCTTTCACAATTTCACATCAATGATTTCACAATTGTATTCATATCAATTTCAATGGTGATTTCGACCGCTTTCTACCCTTATTACCTCGGCCAACCTTATTACCTCGGCCACCCTTATCACCCCAACCCACACCTTATTACTTCATGTTGCAGCGCGCAACCCGATCCCACCATACAGTTTCAAATCAAATTAGTCACAAACAACAAACAATAACACTGCACAAAGATCATAAACAAAGGGCAATAAGCAACTTACAATTTGTTCATGTTTTCCAAATACTTTTCAAGCCGGTACCACAACAATGTTACAATGTTTCCATATCCAAGAGTACCAATCCTATTATGTTCAACAGTTTATCAACAATTCGAGTTGTTTCATTAGTTTACCACAAGAAGCCAAGTAGGCCATAACTACTATGGTCCTCACTTTTTTTTACCAATTATGATTTCCTTTTTCATTATCCGGTTCGCATTTCTTACCACACAACATATAGCTAAACCAATCGAACACCCACAAATAAATCACAAAAATTACACAACAATTCTCATAACTTTCACATACCAAATAATTTGTACACATAAAGGCGATTTCACAAGGATCAAATTTAGCCATACATACCTGGAGTCGAATTCCCTTTCTTTAATCTCTTACTTCAAATTCACCCAAGTTATCTTATGTTGCCAACTCTGCTTTTGCAAACTCTTACCTCTATCCACTCCTTTTTTACTAAATTTCAAGTTTAAAGAACATGCATGAGTGTTAAATTTCTATTTTCAAAAGCTAATGCATGAAAATCTTCCTTTCCATTTTAAAACTGAAAATCAAGGGAAAATGGCTAGGCTTTTTACCTTTCGAATTTGGGGAAGAAGATACTTGCCCTAGAATTTTCTGGACCAAGCGATTAGAAAATGATCCTTGAAGATGTTAGGTTTCTCTCTCAAGAATCTCTCCTTCCTCTCTCTTATTTTGCTAAGAAAATATGAAGAAATGAAGTTTTGGGGTGTTTTATTAAAGAAGAGATCGGGTTAAAATTTTAGAAAATATCTGGGCCGAGTCAAATCTGCGATCGCAGAATCAACAAGCGGTCCGCATAATGGACCGCAGAATTGTTCCCAAAAATCACATGTTCTGTTACGATATGCGACAAGAATGCGGTACGCGTTCGTGTTCTACGGTCGCATAATGCACTGCATAGTTGACCCTCAAAATCCTTAAGGAATTATGCGATGGCTTTGCGGTCCGCATTTTCGTTATGTGATCGCATATTGGACCGCATTTTCAACACAAAATTTGGAAAATCTTCTGTTATACTCTGCGGTAGGAATGCAGTCCACATAACAGATCTGTGATCGCATTCTTGACCGTATAAGTGACATTTTCTTGAAAATATTATTCTTTCGATTTTTAAAGCTTAGATCACTACACATTCCTAACACATTATTCGGACCATGACACCACGGGCTACTAGGTTTTTAAGTACAAATTTTGTTTACCGGGCCTTACACGCGGCGAGACCGAATGATGTCCCGTGGGCACTAGGGTCTTTGATGTATTCTTAGGTTAGGCATTCGAGTCTCTATGTTTCATTTTTGCATTGTTAAAGGATTTTAGTACAAGAGTCTATCTTTGTAATCGATGTTGGTTATTAATAAATATAAAAAATCCCAAAACAATCTGTACTTGTGATCTTTGACATTCTTTTTCTTTAAACACATATGCGGTAGGCAAATCTATAGGATCGACTAAAGAAAGAGAAGAGAGAAAGGAAATTTGATGGTGATGAAAATGATAAAAAAAGAGAGAGAGAGAGAAAGAAAAGAAAATCCGAAGCAAAAGAATTGACAAACCGAGAAAAAGGCAAAATAAATGAAAAGCTAATAAAGTCGGGATGTCGCATATGGCCAAGCAAAATTGTGTAAATATGTATGTGCTCCTGACGTGCGATCATTTGATCAATAATGGCCTAACCACTAGCGAGTATTGTTGTTGTTGAGTCCAGACAGGTGGTTTGTAGCTGGCATTCTAGCAACCCATCATTACAACACTCGTTCTAAAGATATGACAAAGGCAATCACTCAGGAAATCGGTTGTGGAACCATCCCGGGAAGATGAGGTGGTAGACGTGGGTGTTATGAAAGAAGAGATGTACAAGCTTAAATAGCAGATGGCCGAGATGTACCAGGCCTGAGCGAAGGGACAACCTTTACCACATACCCAGCCAATCCTGCTTATATCCCTCCACCAGTCTAAGCATAGGACCCACCCACCATGAATTCATCCTATGCTTACCCCACATACCCACCTTACTATGCAACTACCTCACAAGCACCACTACCTTCTCCACCAGCTAAACAGATTCCACCACCACCACCACCACCACATGTCGCTCCCGTGTATCTAGCCCCTCCACCAGCCACATTACGCAAATCATCCAATGAACCATTATTTCATACGCAAGACAATCATTATTATCCTCTAGAGCCTACCTTCCGACATCATGATTCTTATACTCCTCTCATCGACATGGTCGAGGAAGAAAAACCACCTAAGAATCCTGAACAAGAAGAGATGATTAGAAAGAAGAGTCTTGAACAATCTTTCCGGAACATGTAGGGCCTTGGGCGCCAAGTGAGCGTAGCTTACAAAGATTTGTGTTTATTCCCTGAGGTGCAGCTACCGGCAGGTTTCAAGCCACCGAAATTTGATCTTTGTGATGGTCACGATGACCCAGTGGCACATTTGAGAGGCTTTTCCAGCAAAATGCGAGGTGTCGGCGGTAAAGATGAGTTGCTCATGGCTTATTTTAGCCAAAGTCTAAGTGGACTGGCCCTAGAGTGGTACACCAGGCAAGACCACGCTAGATGGTTTATTTGCGATGATCTCGTCCAAGCATTTTCTAATCATTTCCAATACAACTTGGAGATTGTTCCTGACAGGCTTTCATTGACAAAGATAGAGAAGAAGCCAGGAGAGAGCTTCCGAGAATACAGCTTCAGGTGGAGAGAACAAGCTGCCCGAGAAGACTCACCTTTGAAAGAAGGAGAGATGGTGGACTACTTCTTAAAAACTCTAGAGCTGACATATAATAGGCATTTAGTATCAGCTGTCGGGAAAACATTCAACGAAGTCGTCAAGATGGGGAGCATGGTTGAGGAAGGTTTAAAATCGAACAAGATTATGAGCTATTCAACCATAAAAGCTACAACCCAGGCAAATCAAACAGGAACCGGAGGAGTTATTGGGAAAAAGAAGAAAGAAGAGGTGGCTGTTGTACAAGGAAGATCATGGTGCAGGAATCCTAATCCCTACTACCATCAACCTCGCCCACATCATCAGCCTTACCCACTAGCACCATATGACCCACCACAACACTACTACCCTCCCCCTATTTTACAATTTTCAGTATACCATGCTCAAACCTACCCACCACCGCCTACACCATGGCGAGCACAAGCACCTCATAATACCTACCGCACCCAGAATACAAACCCACCACCCAAAACATATAAAAACCCCGGTGGAATAGGCTTCCGTCCTAATCCCGGTGTCAGGAATGATAGGATGCAAAGGAAGAAAACTTTTACTCCATTAGGAGAATCATACCCCAATCTGTTTCACAGACTGAGGTAGCTCGGAATCCTGAATCCCATTGAATCAAAAATCTCTAACCCACCACCAAGGAGCCTAAACCAGTCTGTTAGCTGTGAGTAGTGTTCAGGAGCTCCAAGACATGACACGAAAAAGTGTTGGCATTTGAAAATCACAATTCAGGAGCTTATTGATTTAAGAAGAATTGAAGTCCAGGCTCCCGAGGCTCCCAATATTACACAAAACCCCCTACCTGTTCATCATTAAGCTCATATGATAGAGTTGATACAAAGAGGAGGTTGCAAGAAGCCTTCTCAATCTGTAATGATGATTAAGGCAAGCGAAGGCAAGGTAGAGGAGAAATCAATGGGTGAGAAAGCGGTGATTACAGTCAAGCAAGTGGTGAATAAGGTAGTGGTGGTAATAGATCCCGAGCCAGTGAAAGTGATAGTTCCAAGGGCAAGTGCTAAACCTGTGTTGACTGTGAAAGGAGCACAAATAAAGTCAATCATTATCAAACCGGTTACTCAAATGCCCATTGTGAATGTTAAAGCTATGCCATGGAATTACAACAAAGTGACAGTCATGTATCGAGGGAATGAAATTAAAGATGAAATTTGTGAGACCCACGGGTTTATGAGGTCGGGGAGGTGCTTTTCTCCCGAAGAATTAAGAAAAGCAAAACTCACCAAAGATAATCCGACTACTATGAAGAAATGTCACGACCCGGATTTTCCCCCGTCATCGGGATCGTGATGGAGCCTACTCATGGTAGCTAGGAAAGCTAGTTCATTCAACATTTTCCTATTCATACCATCATTTTTGTTCTCATATTTAATAACAAGAAATAATTACTCAAACGGTTAAATGCGGAAGTCTTTCGAAATAGTGATGAATAATAATGCAAAACAACTGATATAATCCTCTACCCAATATGTGGAGTCACCAACTCATGAACTACTAAGGAGTACTACACATAATGGTCTGAAAGAAAATAATAAACATCCGTCTATCTCGGAACAATGAGACCACAACAATAATAAGATAAATAGAAGAGACGTCGAGCCTGCGGATGCCTGCAAGCTACCTCGGTCTCGTAAGCACAAAAATCCCATAAATACTCTACTGCTGCTGCTGCTCCTGCTCGAAACCTGGACCTGTGCAAAAACGCACAGAAGTGCAGTATCAGCACAATCCGACCCCATGTGCTGGTAAGTGCCTGGCCTATCCCGGCGAAGTAGTGACAAGCCTAGGACCAGACACTCACATAAACCTGTACAGTTCTATATATGTATATTCCACAAAATAACAGGATTATCAAGTAACACAATTAACAAAGGAATATCATGCTGGGGAAACACAATCAACAACATATAATGAATCAGTAAAGAGAATCAGAGTATAGTAAAAACAGCTATCACCAAAATAAGAAATTCAATTAGTTGCACGGCATCACCCTTCGTGCTTTTACTCTCATCCTCACATCCATGGCACAGAATGATCCTTAGTGCATGGTTCAAATAACAACGACACGGAATGTTCCTTCGTGCATAATCAATATACAAGGCACGACATGATCCTTCGTGCATGATCAATAAACAAGGCACGGCATGATCCTTCCTGCATAATCAATAAACAAGGCACGACATGATCGTTCGTGCATAATCAATAAACAAGGCACAACATCACCCTTCGTGCATTATCATTCTTCCTGACCCAAATAACAATCACAGTTAAGGGCAAAAGAATGAAACAATTAACATGAACTGTCCCAACAAGGGACACAATAATCATCAGAGTAAAGTCCCGGCAAGGGAAGCAATAATCAACTTCACAATAAAGTCCCGGCAAGGGAAAACAATAATCAACTTCACAATAAAGTCCCGGCAAGAGAAATCAATAATCAA
Source organism: Nicotiana noctiflora (assembly GCA_032618575.1). Taxonomy (NCBI): domain Eukaryota; kingdom Viridiplantae; phylum Streptophyta; class Magnoliopsida; order Solanales; family Solanaceae; genus Nicotiana; species Nicotiana noctiflora. The sequence continues at coordinate 38,850 of JASVEL010000256.1, forward strand.
CTTCAAAACCCGGCAAGGGTTCAAGATTATGTCTTAAATACATCCCACATTAACTCGCAATATATGTCAACAAACGACTCACAGTCATGCTAGACGCCAGTGTATGGATGCTCGTCACCACAACCCATACACCGCACTCGATCACATAGAAATTAGCACATTAAATCCTATTCCCTCAAGATAGGATAGATCAAACACTTACCTCTAAGCCTTGAAGTCCAATTATCCTTCAATTATAGCTTTACCTCGAATTTCAACCTTCAACTTGCTCGAATCTAATCACAATTGGTTCAATTACTTTAATAAATACTCTACAAATTGGTTTGGATGCTTAAAATGGTTTTCTCAAAGTTTAACCCAAAATTTCCCAAAATGCCCTTGGTCCCGCATGGTCGGAACTCGGGGTTCGGACCAAAATCCGGTTACCCATTCCCTCACGAGTTCAATTATATGATTTGTTTCGAAATCAGACTTCAAATCGAGGTCTAATTCCCCAATTCATGGAAAACATAGGTTCTACCCAAAAACAACAATTTCCACCATGAAAACCTTTGATTTCTCTTGGAAAACATGTTTAATGAAGTTAGAAATTGAAAGAATTAAGTAAAAAGTGACTTACAAGTGATTTGGAGTGATCTTGTTCTTGGAGAAACATGTGTGGTGTGTTGGATTTTGAAAGAATGAAGAAAAGGGGTTTAAAATTCGTTTAAGTATTAGATTGCAGAGCTGCGGATATGGGAATTGCAAACATTTGTTCGCAATTGCGAACTTAGCAGGTTTTTGACTGAGGCCCTCGCATTTGCGAGAAAACGTTCGCATTTGCGAACCAGGGCATTCCCTGTCAACATCGCATTTGCGATAATAAGTTTGCATTTGCGATAATAAGTTCGCATTTGTGAACTAGGCTGAATACTGTGGTCCTCGCATTTGCGAGATATAGTTCGCTTTTGCGAACCAAGACCAGTCCAGGGCCTTTTCGCATTTGCGACTTCTTGTTCGCTTTTGTGAACTTAGCCTATTTCTGGAACACTTCGCAATTGCGAGTAATTCTTCGCAATTGCGAAGATATCAGGTGGGGAAAAAATACCAGCTGTGTTTTTTTTTTCAAAATCTGCTCTAACGGCCTATCAAATCTTTACCCGAGCCCTCGGGCTCCAAACCAAACATGCACACAACTTCTAAAACATACTACGAACTTGCTCGCGCGATCAAATTGCCAATATAACATCGTTATCATAAAATCAAGCCTCAAGTTCATGATTTTCCTTCTTTAACTTCATAAACTTTCAAATTTGGAACTCAAGGTTCAAAACACATCAAACGACATTCAAATGTCCTCAAACTTTGCAGGAAGTACTTAAATAATATTTAAGACTTGTACCGGGCGTCGGAACCAAAATACGAGCCCGATACCATGGTCATTTAATCAATGTTTCATTTAATAATTTCAGTAAAAACAATTTAATAGAAAAATTTCTTAGGGACCTTCCGGGACCGTCCGATCTCGGGTCCGGGTCCGTTTACCAAAAATGTTGACCGAAGTCAACTATATCAATATTAATATCATAATTTTTCAAATTTTTCATAGAATTCACATATTCTAGCACAAAATCTTTCCGGCTACATGCTCGGACTATGCACGTAAATTGAGGCAATATAAAATGAGGTTTTCAAGGCCTCAGAAGCGCGGGACAAATGAGGAAATCAGGTAATGACCCTTTGGGTCGTCACATCCTCCACCTCTAAAACAATAGTTCATCCTCGAACGGACAAGAGAAGGAAGTACCTGAGTCGGGGAACAAATGTGTATAACGGCTCTGCATATCAGACTCGGACTCCCAGGTCGATGCCTCAGGATGGTGACCTCTCCACTGAACACGCACGGAAGGAAAACTCTTCGACCTCAACTGTCGAACTTGCCGGTCTAGAATGGCCACCGGCTCCTCCTCGTAAGATAGATCCTTGTCCAATTGGACAGTACTGAAATCTAACACATGTGTGGGATCGCCGTGGTACCTCCGAAGCATAGATACATGCAAAACTGGATGTACGGCTGATAAGCTAGGTGGCAGTGCTAGTCTGTAAGCCACCTCTCCCACTCGGTCCAAAATCTCAAATGGACCAATATACCTAGGGCTGAGCTTGCCCCTCTTTCCGAACCTCATCACTCCCTTCATAGGCGATACCCGGAGCAATACTCGCGCACCAACCATGAAATCCACATCTCTGACCTTATGATCCGCATAAGTCTTCTGTCTGGACTGAGCTGAATGCAATCTCTCCTGGATAGCCTTGACCTTGTCTAAGGCCTCCTGAACTAAGTCTGTACCCAGCAACCGAGCCTCTCCCGGCTCAAACCATCCGATTGGAGACCGACATCGCCTACCACACAACGCCTCAAACGAAACCATCTGAATGCTAGACTAGTAGTTGTTGTTGTAGGAAAACTCTTCTAATGGTAGAAACTGGTCCCACGAGCCTCCGAAATCAATGACACAGGCTCGGAGCATGTCCTCTAGGGTTTGAATAGTCCTCTTAGACTGACCATCTGTCTGAGGATGAAAAGCTGTACTTAGCTGAACCTGGGTGCCTAACTCCTGCTGGACCGCTCTCCAGAAGGGCGAGGTAAACTGCATTCCCCGATCTGAGATAATAGACACCGGCACCCCATGAAGGCGAACAATCTCCCTGATGTAAATCTCTGCTAGCTTCTCCGATGAGTAAGAGACAGATATTGGAATGAAGTGTGTTGACTTGGTCAGCCTATCAACAATGACCTAAATAGCATCAAATTTCCTCCGAGTCAAAGGAAGTCCAGTAATGAAGTCCATTGTGATCCGCTCCCATTTCCACTAGGGAATTTCAATTCTCTAGAATATACCACCAGGCCTTTGGTGCTGATATTTCACTTGCTGAAAGTTTAGACACCGAGCGACATACGCAACGATGTCCTTCTTCATCCTACGCCTCCAATAGTACTGTCGTAAGTTCTGATACATCTTCGTGGCACCCGGGTGAATATAATACCACAAACTGTGGGCCTTCGCTAAGATAAACTCTCGAATATGCTCCACATTGGGCACACAAACTCGCCCCTGCAATCTCAATACTCCGTCATCATCTAGAGTTACCTTCGTGGCACCTCCCCGTTGTCGAGGATCATCAAATTGCCTCTCACGGATGCGCTCTAATAGAGAAGAACGAGCGACCGTGCGGGCTAACACCCTGCTAGGCTCAGAATGTCTAGTCTCACGAACCGATTGGCTAAGGCCTAGACATCTAGAGCAAGTGGTCTCTGACTGACCGGAATATAAGCGAGACTACCCATGCTGGCAGACTTTCTACTCAACGCATCGGCCACCACATTGGCCTTACTTGGGTGATATAGGATAGTAACATCATAGTCCTTCAACAATTCTAACCATCTCCTCTGTCGCAAATTTAACTCCTTTTGCTTGAACAAATACTGTAGGCTTTTGTGATCCATGTACACCTCGCATGCCACACCATATAGATAATGCCTCCAGATTGTTAAGGCATGAACCACTGCTACCAGCTCAAGATCATGAACCGGATAATTCTTCTCATGGATTTTCAACTCTCTCGAAGCATAAGCAATAACCTTGCCATCCTGCATCAATACCACTCCAAGCCCCGTACGGGATGCATCACAGTAAACTGTGTAAGGCCCTGCACCCGTAGGTAATATCAACACTGGTGCTGTAGTTAAAGCTGTCTTGAGCTTCTGAAAGCTCGCCTCACACTCATTTGACCACTTGAACTGGGCACCCTTCTGGGTCAACCTGGTCATCGGGGCTGCAATAGAAGAGAACCCCTCTACAAATCGATGGTTGTCACACCTCCTTTTTCCGCTACCCGTGAGGGCGCGAGATGTAAAAGGGAGTTTTTCCAATTAAAGGACAATCAAATTGGGATTCATTTATTAAGAGATTTAGAGTCGCCACTTGGGAGATTTATAGTGTCCCAAGTCACCGGTTTGAATCCTGAATTGAGGAAAGGTTTGTCTCTATTTAACAGTCCACGAACCAAAAATCTGAATAATGATTCTGTTAACCCGGGAGAAGGTGTTAGGCATTCCCGAGTTCCGTGGTTCTAGCACGGTCGCTCAACTATCATATTCGGCTTAATTATATAATTTTTAACCATTATGAACTTATGTGCCAATTATTACTTCGAACCGCTTTTATTATTTATTACATTTAAATAGGATTACAACGTCGTGAGATTGCGTCTCGAACTACGTCACATAACTGCGTCCACAGTTTTTGATGCGTTCTGACTTCATTGAGATTTGGATTTGGGTCACATAAATGTGTACCCGATTTTAGGGAGATAAAATTATTAAATGCGCGCCTAAAGATACTAGCGCGTTATTATTTTTTGGAATGTCGTGAAATTCGCTAAACGGCATGTCCCGCAGTCTAAGTATTTTTAACACAGAGGGTCCCGCATATTTATATTTTTATTGAGCGAGGCTTGTCTTATTTATTTTTAAAGGGCGGTCCTAAAGTGACTATATTCTTTATGTTCAATTCATCTCTAAAGTAAAAGAGAAAAATCTTAATTAATTACATGCTTGAAAACTCAGATCTTATCAATTAACAACTTAAGACAAATACTAACGAAATATCTATAATTTAGTCTTACATAACGAGAAATTATTTTAGTGCCACTTTCTGTAAGCGAATATTATGAAAAGTAAAAAATGATGAATAGAATATGGGATCTATAACTGATATTATAAAAATAGACTAATGATAACCTAGCTACATTAAACTTTACATTATTAGATGAATAAACTTTAAAGTCAATTATTTACATTTATTTTTTTGAAAACAAATTCGACCTTACTCATTAACATCTATTCAAAAGTTTATCAAACTTAACCTTATCTTGTTTTGTTTGAACTCAAGTTACGCCTACCGGATTACGATCTTAACCTTACTATGCCGAGCCAAACTTCACATATAGAAGATTTACCGATTTCATGAGATTATTAGCTATATTATTTACGCCTAATGCTTATATACGAGTGTTATGCACAAAACTCAAAATCATAAACTACAACTTACTTATATTCCGGTTTCATGAGTCCACAATTACACTTTTATAATCCAACCACCTACTATCGACTATATAAATGAAATTTAAGAAATATAATATGTGCAAATGTATTATAGTCCATAGAGTTTCTATAATTCTGTTCATACATGGCATAAACTATTCTAATACATGCTAAGATACATCAAGTAGATTAACTTACGCCTAAACACACAGAAACAGAGAAATTCCAATGGCATTATTCCACCAATTCTATTACTTTCTTTCCATATGTTTGAAAAACTTAGGATAAGTACCTGGTATATGAAACCAAAGAAGATGAAGATCAGTAGAGGCAGCAACAGTACAAGCAACCAAACAGTAGGTTCAACAGCAAATTCCCCCAGTACCAAACCAGTTCAATCAACATAACAATTTTTTGAGAAAGAAGGATCAAATTGAGACTACTGGAACAAATTCCAGCAACAAATAATAAACAGTGACACCCACAAATAACTCAGTCAAAACCAAATTTTGCGCCACAAGAATACCAAATGCCAATCGCCAGTAGAAACAGAAAGAAACAGCAAAAGTGCAACAATAGTTTCCGTTTTTTTAAAACACTCCAAGAAAAGGAATCTTGAAGCTTAAATGAAACAGCAGTTGCCCACAAAAAGACCTCACTTATCAGTTTTAACTCTCAGAATTCTTAAAATCTCTCTGCCTGTCTTTTTCAGTACTCTCTCCCCCCCTTTTATAGACAACAACAAACCCTTTAACCTTCAAATATTCTAAGTTTCTGCATCTATTGCCTTGCACATGTGCCCCCCTTCACCTTTTTAATCAATCCCCCCATGTTTTGTTCTGATTTCCAACCTTTAAAAACACTCAGCAGCATTAAGAAACTAATTGCTGCCCTGATATTCTCTGCCCAACCCATTATCTAGTGTCTATTCCCCCTTTTTTAATTCAAAAGTGTTCTGGCAGCCTGAATTTAAAATTCAAGCATGCCCTGACAACCAAGATGCCTTCCACTTTAGTCTTAACCATAGCCTGTTAATTCCTAACACTTTCCTTAATGAACAAAGCCTAGAATGGTTAACTAATCCAAAACAGGTTCAAATAACCAATTTAAATTCCAAATTCAATCAATGATTCGGATCAAATTCAACAATGTCAATAATACCACCGTCCATTACTATAGCCAATAGACCTCTAAAATTAATCGACGACATTTACTTAATCAGTTTCATGTAATTGACAACAAATAATTGACATACGATTTAATACTTCAACAGTTTTCAGTCAAAGACAAAGGGGAGTATGAAATTAATTATTCTACGAGACTAATCGAAACGAATGCATATTTCATAACAGGCACACTCAAACGAACAAAACAGAAGCACAATTGACCAAATAAAAATGTCTGATGAAGATGGATAGAATAGAACAAATCAGAATTTAAATATGCTAATCAAAACAAATACCCAAGCATCAATATGAATAGAACAAAAGAAAGGAAAGAGATTACCTCCAAAATTTAAAATTGGACCGACCTAGGCTTCAAATCAGACTGTGATCATTTTGAGGTCGAACCGAACTTAATCGAAATATTTTCAACCGAAAATACTCCGATTAAGGTCTATTAGACCCCAAATCTCTAATTAATCGAACAAATTTTACCATTTGGATTTTTAGGGTTCTTGAAGTCTCAATTTGGGGTTCGAACAGTCCTGGTCAGATTCGAAGGGAACCAAAGTTATTCGGGGTATGAGAGAGGTCAGGGGAATGATTGGTGTGAACTTGGGGCAGTTTGGCATAGTTTGAGTCTTGGCTTGAATCTTCAATCGAAGATTCGAGAAGCTGGAGGTTGATTCGAGGTAAGGGGTTTGTGGATTTTGGTTAAGGGTGTGATGGGGGTTCCATGGTGCTAGTTTGGGTGGCCGGCGACGCCTTGCCGCCGAGTCTTTGGCGGTGGAACGATCCGGTGGCGACTAGGGTTTTCCCTCGTCTTCGAGGAAGATGATGAATGAGAGAGACGAAGGGTTGTTTGGGGGAATGAACCGAGCAGAAGGGTTTAGGGGGTTTTGGTATACGAAAATGCATGAATTAATCTGAGACGTTGGATCACAAAAATCCAACGGCTGTGATCAATTTGCAAATCGAAATGATGTCGTTTTGGTAATAGCAGGGTTGGGTTGGGTTGACTTGGACCTGGTAGAGGCAGTGTTTTGGGCCTGATTTTGGGTTCAATTAAGTGGCCCAGTTCCGATTTTCTTTATTCTCACTTGTTTTCTTTTTCTTCTTTTAATTTATAATCAACAAAAATTCTACACTAAATTGTAAAACCAAAATTGACCTAAAATATTAATTAACTTTTAATTATAAATATCACAAAATATAAAATATTAATCACAAACAACATTACGCATTTGATCATTAAACGTCAAAATACAAAAATACATTATTTTTGTGATTTTTTCCAATTTGTATAACAAAATTAATTACTCCTAATTGTAGAATAAAATCGTAAATGCACATGCAACATATAATTTTATGTTATTTTTTTCATTTATTCAAACGTATAAACATGCACGAACACAGACAAATAATGACATAAAATACCACAAAAAGGCACACAATAAAACGACAATTTTTGTTTTGATTTATCTGGGAGTAGTTCATATAGGGAAAAAATCACGTGCTCACAGCTGCCCCTCTTTGCCCGTAAACATGAAGAGCTTTCGCGCAAAGATAAGTGAGTGGATATGAGCGATTTTTGCCCGCTTGCGCACTCCGTGTGAAGCATTTTTTTGGAAAAAGTTTGACCGAGCCTTGCTTCGGAAGGCCTCCTACATATCCTGGATTAAACAGGAATCAGGTCAATGTAGTTCGGGGAGTTTTGGTAGCTGGAACTACCGTGGAACTGTGGTTTTACTGTCACTGCTATTGCTGCTGCTATCACTACTTACCGATCTCCTTATTACACCGTGCTAAAAATAAAACAAGAAGCTAAGCTAGCTTATGGATCATAAGATCTCATCTATCTTCAACTTATTTATGTCGCCTTGCCTTCTAGTCGTCTTGTGTTTCTTCCAGTGCTTTTCTTTCGAGAACTTGGAGGTGGCCCTGGCCTTCGCTTCTTTGAATATCATTTGTCCTCGTTTTGCTCAATCTGCTAGGGATAGAGCTTTCTCCGCCAAGTCTGTTATGTTGAAAGGGGTAGACAAAGTTCTAAAGCTATTTCTCTTCGGATGTGTCTCATCTTTCTTCTGACTCATGTGCTCGGATTTGCACCGGGAACTTTTGTTATAACCTTCCACCTTAGGGTGGGTTACTGATTTCAAAACCTGTAACGTGAAGAGCTTTTCCGGCCACTGTTGCCTTCTTTCTCACTTCTGAATTTGGATTTGTGTTGGGGATCTTATGATTTGTCCTTCTGCCTTTATGGTGGGTCGCTGGTTCCAAGGCCTGCGATGTAAAGACTGAAAAATATTCCTCTTGTTGTACAGGTAGGTGCCTAATGCTAAGATATGAAAAGTATTACCTTGTTATACAGGTGGGTGCCTAATGGTTAAGATATGAAAAGTATTCCTTTGTTATACAGGTGGGTGCCTAATGCTAAGATGTGAAAATGTATTCCCTTGTTATACAGGTGGGCGCCTAATTGCTAAGATATGAAAAGTATTCCCTTCTTATACAGGTGGGCGCCTATGCTAAGATGTGAAAATGTATTCCCTTGTTATACAGGTGGGTGCCTAATTTCTAAGACATGAAAATGTATTCCCTTGTTATACAGGTGGGCGCCTAATGCTAAGATGTGAAAATTTATTCCCTTGTTATACAGGTGGGTGCCTAATTTCTAAGACATGAAAATGTATTCCCTTGTTATATAAATGGGTGCCTAATACTAAGATGTGAAAATGTATTCCCTTGTTATACAGGTGGGTGCCTAATTTCTATGACATGAAAATGTATTCCCTTGTTATGCAGGTGGGCGCCTAATTTCTAAGATATGAAAATGTATTCCCTTGTTATACAGGTGGGCGCCTAATGCTAAGATGTGAAAATGTATTCCCTTGTTATACAGGTGGGTGCCTAATTTCTAAGACATGAAATGTATTCCCTTGTTATACAGGTGGGCGCCTAATTTCTAAGATATGATATGTATTTGCTTGTTTCTTCGTTCAACCGAGAAATTTTCTGACAATGGCAGAAAATTTTCTGCCCCAGTTTCGGTGACTTTCCCTGTGGCGTATCATCCCGCCATTACCAACCTTTATTTTCCTGTAAGATCAAAGAAAATCTTGTTAGTTTTAAAATATGGTGAGTAATCTTGACACTCCTGCTTGGGATTGTTTATTTTTCTTTTTCTTTTTGCTTTCTTGCTATGTGCCTCCCAACTGGTTGGGGATAATATTACTTGCTGGGGATGATTTTTCTATTGGGGATGGACTTTCTATTCATCCGTTTCCATCTCTCTTGTTTCAAAACACTCTGGGGAGTCTTTTCAACTCCAAATCACTCTCTTCATGAGTTACTCTTTCCTTCAATACTGCGGGGGATAATATGTTATTAGATGCGGATACTGGGATCATTTTGCTGTAGATGGATTTTCCCTCTCCTTCCCTTTCTGTGTGGTCTGACCATCTTGGAACTTGGTCAGTGATCCATCAAAGTTCTACTGGGGGTCTTCTGGGAACTTGATCTATAAGTTCCTCAACCATTGCTTTCCAGTTTTTCTCCCCATTTCCCTTTGTACCATCTCAGCGACTGTTAGTAGACTCTGAAAATTCTTTCTTTTAAATTTAAAGAAAATAAATTCTTGAGAAAGTCTTTTAGACAAAGAGATGAAAAGATAAAGAAGAGAAAAATCTTTCTGAACAATATGCTGAGAAAAGAAAAGAAAAGAACTTATCTAGATGGTGTGACTGTCCCCAACGATCATGTCGTGCATTCCGGATTAATCAACCCAGTCTATTTGTATCAATCAAACTTTCCAATGGCTTCATTCGCCCGGAGTAAACAGTTGCGCAACTCTTTGTCATATATGGATCTTTAACGCCAAACTCGTCTTGTCGACTCATAGCGCCCTTCGAGGGGTTTTCACTAATGAGACTCTCTCATTTCTCTCAGCTCCCATTGCCTTAAGGTGCCTGTGAAGGTTTTCACCCTAAGACTCTCTCATTTTAATTCATCTTAGCTTACGTCTCCTTACGGTGCCTATGAAGGTTTTCACCGATAAGACTCTCTCATTTTATTTTCAGTTGGGGATTGGAGTGTTGCTGATAAGATTCTCTCTGCTGGGAATTCTTTTAGCTCGTGATCCTTTTCTATCGAGGATCTGTGTATTACCCTGAGCTCTCATCTTCCTATCCTGAAACCTATTAAATAATGATCGGAAGGTCTTTTGGACATAAGATGAGTGGTTTTGTGTGGGGTAAGAAAAGAAAATGTTATTAAGAAATTCAAAATAACTTGATGAGTAAAGGAATACAACTCTTGGAACCCAATTTCTTAAAGGAAATATAACTTCTGCCCCAGTTTTCTTTCTTGGGGATTTTTGAATCGCGTGACATTTGCCACGTTGCGACCGAGCCGTGAGGCGCCTACGTATCCTTTCTTGAGGAATCAGGTCAAACGTAGTTCACTGTATTTTTCTTTCTTGTGTTTTTTTTATCATCATTTTTTCATTTTTTTTTCTTTAACGATTCCAAAAGAGGGATATGAAACAAAAATAATTAAGGCTCAAAAGGGAAAGCAAAGGTTGAAAGTGTTTGGATAGAAGAAAGAACTGCCTCCATCATTTCATTATCCAATAAGCACCAAATACAAACAAACGAGAAATAATTATCATGATCAAGGAAATTACACATAATATCTCTTGACTGTATCAGAATTGATAGCCATGTCGGTGCTTCTTCCTTTAATATCTGTCAGACATAAAGCGCCATTCTATAACACCCTGGTCACAGTATAAGGCCCTTGCCAATTTGGGGTGATCTTGCCTTTTGCTTCAACATGATGCGGGAGGATCCGTTTCAATACTTGCTTCCCTACTTCAAATTTTCTGGGGCGCACCTTCTTATTGTATGCTCTCGCCGTTCTCTTTTGATATAATTGGCCATGACATACTGCTGCCAATCTCTTTTCATCAATTAAGCTCAACTGTTCTAGTCGAGCTTTGACCCATTCATCATCATCAATCTCGGCTTTAGCGACAATTCGGAGAGATGTAATTTCAATCTCCGCTGGTATTACTGCTTCAGTTCCGTATACCAACAAGTAAGGAGTTGCACCTACTGAAGTTCGGACAGTAGTGCGATAACCCAACAATGCAAATGGCAGCTTTTCATGCCATTGCCTAGACCCTTCTACCATCTTTCTCAATATTTTCTTTATATTCTTGTTCGCTGCCTCAACCGCGCCATTCGCTTTGGGACGATACGGGGTGGAATTACGGTGTGTAATCTTGAATTGTTGGCATACTTCTTTCATCAAACCACTGTTAAGATTAGCGCCATTGTCCGTGATGAATACCTTCGGAATCCCAAATCTACAAATGATATGGGAATGGACAAAGTCCACAACTGCCTTCTTGGTCACTGACTTGAAGGTCTTTGCCTCCACCCATTTGGTGTAATAATCAATGGTTACCAAAACAAACCTATGACCATTGGAAGTTGCCGGCTCAATCGGTCCAATAACATCCATGCCCAACGCAACAAATGGCCATAGTACTGATATTGTATGCAATTCCATTGGCGGAGAATGAATCAAATCTCCGTGTACCTAACATTGATGGCATTTCCACACAAAACTTATACAATCACGCTCCATAGTGAGCCAGTAATATCCTACCCGTAGGATCTTCTTTGCCAATACATATCCGCTCATATGCGGCCCACAAACTCCGGCATGGACATCTGTTATTATTGTCACGACTTGATTTGTGTCTATGCATCTCAACAATCCCAAATTTGGGGTTCTTTTGTACATCACTCCTCCACTGAGGAAAAAACCATTTGCCAAATGCCGAAGGGTTCTCTTTTGGTCTCCGGTTGCTTGTTTCGGGTATATCCCTATTCGGAGGTATTCTTTGATATCATAAAACCACGGCTCGCCATCCATCTCTTCCTCTATCATGCTACATTAAGCATGCTACTCATGAACCTGGATATGCAATGGGTCAACATGAACTTTATCTGGGTGGTGCAACATTGACGCTAAAGTGGCCAATGCATCGGCAACCTCTCGGAATGTGTCTGAACTCTACCGATTGAAATCGCTTGCTCAGATCGTGCAAGCACTGTCGATATGGTATAAGCTTCAAATCCCGCGTCTCCCATTCACCTTGAATTTGATGTACTAGGAGGTCCGAATATCCCATGACCTGGACGTCCTGGACATCCATGTCTGCAGCTAACCGTAACCCCAAAATGCAGGCCTCATATTCAGCCATGTTGTTGGTGCAATAGAATCATAGTTGCGCCGTAACAGGAAAATGATGTCCTATTTCTGAAATGAGCACCGCTCCTATTCCAACTCCTTTCGAGTTTGCGGCTCCATAAAAGAAAAGATTCCATCCGATTTCTCAGTCGATTCGACCTCGTCTATATGCATCACTCCTTCATCAGGGAAATATGTCCTCAATGGCTCGTACTCTTCATCAACAGGGTTCTCAGCTAAATGATCAGCCAATGCTTGGGCCTTCATGGCAGTCCTCGTCACATAGACGATGTCAAATTCTGTGAGTAATATCTGCCATTTTGCTAACCTCCCTATGGTCATAGGCTTTTGGAAGATATATTTCAGTGGGTCCAAACGTGAAATGAGATAAGTAGTATATGATGACAGATAATGTTTTAACTTTTGTGCTACCCAAGTCAGGGCACAGCATGTCTTCTCCAATTGAGTATACTTAACCTTATATACTGTAAACTTCTTGCTGAGATAATAGATGGCTCGCTCCTTCCTCCCTATACCATCGTGTTGCCCCAGTACGCAGCCAAAAGAATTCTCCAGTACCGTCAGATAGAGAATCAGTGGCCTTCTTGGTTCAGGAGGAACCAATACAGGTGGATTTGATAGATACCCCTTGATTTGGTCAAATGCTTCCTGACATTCCGTCGTCCATTCTGCCGCTGCATCTTTCTTAAACAGCCGAAATATGGGCTCACAGGTTGCCGTGAGTTGAGCAATGAACCTGCCGATATAATTCAATCTTCCCAACAGACTCATCACCTCTATTTTATTCTTCGGCGGTGGCAAATCCTGGATGGATTTGATCTTTGATAGGTCCAACTCAATGCCTCGTCGGCTGACGATGAATCCTAGTAGCTTTCCTGATGGAACCCCAAAGGCACATTTGGCCGGGTTGAGCTTAATATTATACGTTCGAAGTCTTTGGAAGAAATTCCTTGGGTTTGCTATATGGTCTTCTTGCCGCCTAGATTTTATGATCACATCGTCTATGTACACTTCAATCTCTTTGTGTATCATGTCATGAAACACAATGGTCATTGCTCTTATGTACGTTGCCCCAGCGTTCTTCAAGACGAATGGCATTACTCGGTAGCAATAAGTTCCCCATGGCGCAATGAAAGCTATCTTTTCTGCATCTTCTTCATCCATCAAGATTTGATGATATCCTGCGTAGCAATCCACGAAGGATCCGATCTCGCACCCGGCGAAATTATCAATCAGGATATGGTTGTTGGGCAACGAAAAATTATCCTTAGGACTCGCCTTGTTGAGATTGCGGTTGTGAGCACATGATTTTTGCACTAGGTAAACAAAATTCCAAAATTAAAATAAAATAATATTTTTGAGTGTAATTGCATGTCTTGTTTGAAATTAGCTACATTTTGTGTGTTTGAATAATTGGAAATTTGAAATTTTTTTTTTAAAATATTTGCATTGTTTGATTTAAGTAATTTAAAAGAAAATTAACAAAAAATAGTTGTAATTAAGGGAATATGGTAGAAAATAGCAAAATATCAGAAAAATTGGAAAAAATAGGAAATTAAAAGAATTTGAGTAATTGGAAAAGAATATAAAAATAAGAAATGAAATACAAAAAGAAAATACATGAGAAAATAATTAAAATAACAAGAAAAATACAAAAATACATAGGTATAATGAGACTGGGCCAAATACGACCAAATTAGCCGGCCCAGTCCTTAAGCCCAAAGGAAACAGTCCAGTCCATTAAGAGACAAGTGATCTCAGCCGTTCATCAGGACAAATCCAACGACTGAGAATCAATTCGGAGTTAATTCAAATGGGTAAGTGTGAGATCAAATCTCAACCGTCCGTCCAAGCCAATCTAACTGTTAAGACCATTGGTCTCATTAGCAATAAGACGACGCCGTTTATGGAACGTAAGTAATGGCCGTTGATCTTCATCAAATCAACGGCCCAGATCACCTTAGCTCCCTCGACTATAAAAGGCATTGGTCTGTTTGAGACCGACCATTTGCAAAGAATCCTAACCCTAGCCGCCCAAAATCCCTTCCCCTCACCCTTCATCTTCTTCATCTCCTCACTCTGAAACCCTGCCAGTCACCGGAATCTACCTCCGGTGACCACAACTTATGAGAAACCACTCCAAACCAACACCAAAAGAACCAACATGGTCCGATCTAACCCCCCAAAACCTTGGTTTCCCTCGAATCTGCCTTGATCCCGTCGAATATCCAAAAGGAAGTCGCCAGAACCCTAACTCCGGCGACTCAAACTCAAAGCCCTCTTCAAGATCTTACCTTTACCCTTCCAAATACCCCCTCCAAACCGAAAAACCTCAAAAAGATTTCATCTTGAAGTCCAAAAAGAAACCAAAAAGAAATAAAGAAAAAGAAATAAAGAAAAGAGTCTGATAAAGACTGAAAAAAGAAAGAGAGTGAGAAGAGTGAAAAAGGGGGAAGCTTAGGGGACCGTCCCTGCAAGCTAAGTACCCTTACCCTTTTCTGTGCTTTATTTGCTTCTCCTGTCTTTTCATGTTCATGCTTTCTTTTGTTTCATAGCTTTTGTCCTGATGTTTCTGTCTATTTTTCTATTTTTTAAGATCTTGATGTCCTGTGCTTCTTCTGTTAGTATTAGGGTTTTTAAACTTGTTCATTTTTTATGTCTTTTTTCTGGTTTGTTTGTTTTGATCAATTTTATTTTCTCTGAGTTAAAAGATCTGTCTCGATTCACCCTTCATCTTTTGTGTGTTGTGGTTCTTGATCTGTTAGCTTTTTATAGTTTAACTGTCTTCTCTTCTGTTGTTCTGCATGATTAGTTCTAATACTAGTTTAACTCGTATTCTTTTTCATCTTAATATTAAATTGTTTTGTTAAGTTTTGTAATATCTCGACCGTTCTTCACTATTTCTTCTTCACCCTTTGTTATATCTAGAGTTTTCTTATTTGTTGGTCTTCAACATCTCATCTGTTTAAATTAGATATCTCTTCTGTTTCCCTTCATGTCTAGCTTAGTTGTTTAACTCTCAATTAGGGTTTCTTCCATTAGCTCTCCATGTTTTCACTTATTTCTCCTCTCTAGATGATTTATTTTGATTCTAGGTTTAGCAGTTTGATTCTCATGTCCACTCAAGGGTTTTTACTCTAATAACACCCTTTATGTTCTTTCACATGTATTTTAGCGACTATGTTTTCTATTCTGTCATTTGGCATGATAGATTTAGGATTTTTCTTCATTATTTCTCCATGTTCTTCTATTCTTCACCTTCATCTTGTCTGTCATATTCTGTATTAAAATTGGGTTGATCTAGTGGATCCAATTGATATCATTCTTATAGATACCTTTGATTCTTATGTCTGATTAAGCCATGTTTCATTTCTTGTGGACTGTTTGTGAGAATTTAGCTTCTATGTGTGTCTATGCCCATGAACTTTAAAGGTTTTTGGGGTTTTTCAATGCATCATCTGACATGAATTAGTTGTAACTAAGTCTGACTAATATTAATTGACACTTTGCTACATGAAATTGGGTTATGTGAATTGATTGATTAAGATTCAACACTATCAAATTTCCTTTATGAGTTTTAATTGATTAATGCACAATGTTTGGTCTCATGTGGCTATGTGTGCAATTGTATGTTGAAATGACTGAGTTTGCAATAGTTTATTGTTAAGGTGAGCAGTGATTAATACCTATTAACCTTAGGGGAATTGGTTATAGATGTTAGTCCTAAGTTTCATAAAATGGCTAATTTTGAAATAGGTTAAAATTGAAAATCAAATAACAATAGGTTATAAGATAAATAGGTGACCAAGAGTGGTCAATTTTGCAAATTGACCAACTCTGCAAGGTCCAACACACTGCCCACCCCTAAAGGGGCTAGTTGTGTAACAAGTGGTCCAAGTCTGCAAGTTCAGACTTACCAAGGCTCAATTTGAGCCCTGAGTCACAGGTGGCTAGGTCTGCAAAGGCCTTAGCCCAACCTGTGTTAAGTTAAATAGGTCAGTTGTGTAAAAGATTGGTTAAGTCTGCAAGTTTAGACTTACCAAGGCTCATTGGAGCCCTAAATCACAGGTGGCTAAGTCTGCAAAGGCTTTGGCCCAGCCTGTGTTCAGCAAATGGGTTTCAATTACCCAAGCCAAGTCTCAACTTGAGACTGGCTAAATCTTAAATAGGTTAAGTACAACAATAAAGCAGGCTAGTTCTGCAATTAGTTTAAAAATGAAATAAAAGGTCTTAATTACCTGAAAATAAAATAAAATTGGTTATGTTGGAAATAGTTCTTTAAAGATGGAACTGGCCAATCCTTAAATACCAATGCAAGGACTGGCCATTAGTTAAATAAGTCCAAAATGCTGAAAACCTGACCTAGGTAGGCCGGGTAAATCAGCAATATCCTTAAGGGCATAAAAGGAATCCAAATTGGTAAAATAGTGAATTACATAGAACACATAGGGACATGGGAGTCATTTGTACCCCTGATTTCTGCAATTTTGCAGAGATTAAAGGGTATAATGGTCTCCCTAGAAAGGGAAATCAGTAAAAATCTATAACCAATAGGGATACTTTGGTAAAATCATAGGAAAAGAATCAAAAAGAACCTTCCAGCACATGCTGGAAGGGATCTTTTAACAAAAAATAGGGTGTAAGTGTAAATTTAGCAATTTTAAAGGGGGAGAAGTGGGATTTAATTCCATTCTTTCTCCCCAAGAAATCTGCCATTCCTATACCTATAAATACCCCCAAAAAGAGTGAAATAAGGGCTGGTTTTTCGTTAGAGAAAATCAGAGTAAAAATACAATAGTTAATAGCAAGTAGTTTTTCTGGCATTTTTCGAGTGAGGAGATCTGTTTTAGCTGCCTGTTTCTGTGGTTTTCTGCTCGAGTTCTGTTTGGATTTCTTATTTGCTTGTTGCTGTGGTTCTCTACTCGTTTGGGATTCATCTTCACTGTTGCATTGCCTTGAGTCTCTTGCTGTTGCTTATCTCTTGATCTCCCTAGAACTCATCGGCTATACTTTGTTGATCCAGGTACAATTTCTGTTCGAATGAAGATGTAATGATGAATCGCTGAATGAAAAAATGAAGTTCAAGTACTGAATCATCTGTTGTTATGTAGTCTTAGCTTATTCTTTCGTTTATAGTTTAATGTAGTTTAGATTTATATTTTTATGTAATGTAGTATGTATAAGTAGAAAAACAAAAACAAAAATAGTGTAATAGCTAGTATATTAGTGGTAGTATAGTCATAGTAGTAGATCACTTAGTTAAATAGGTAAAACCTTTAAAACAAGGTCGAGTGACTCTAATATGAATCGCTAACAATAAGTTCGGCCAATTCATGTAGGTAATCTGATTTGAAACTAATAGCTAGATTTGAGTGAGCTCAAAAGAGAAACAATTAAAATGAAGTAATAGCTCAATTAAAACCAGATTTTTGGGATCAGATAAGCTTGGCTCGTACTAATATCAGTAGTTAATCACGTCTGTGAACTCGCATATAGAGGCAAACAAGCTCAAATGGGAAGAACAATTAAGAAGTGATGAGGCATTTGCAATTAAATATGTGATAATGAACGAGTGTAAATCATAGAGAATCCAGTAACATAACCTTGTATATATATCATTAATCAATTAGTCTTAGGTGATTTGGTTATCATTAGCTCTATTTGGACTGTTTAAATAAAACCTCACATAGTTGAATAGCTTCTTTCTCTTAATTTATTAGTTAAGTAGTTTCAATACTGGTTAAGTCATTTAACATAAAACAAAAGAATAAGAGTAGCTGGTGCTCATATATAGGAGTTAGTCATAATCAAGGGTTAACATTGATCATCTTGTACATTGGTTTGCCTTTTTTTGGTAAATAAAAGCATTCTGATTTCATTCTTAGTTTTGTGTGTTTGTTTTATTGTGAAGTTTACATTTCTGCTTTAGTTACCTCAAATGTGTCTGGGCCTGATAAGTAGCATGGGCCTGGACTGTGCTCGTATGTCTGCTGGGCCATCAATTGAAAGCCCAAGCTGGATCTGGGTCTCTAAGACTTGGACGTGTTTTATAATGCACTAAGTCTCATTCCAGAAATCCAGGCCCAATAACAACAGAAATAACATGGGCCTGGACTCGTTTTGTCAAAAATGTTTAGTACAAAAATGACTAAGGAAAAAACATGTATAGAAAAATATAGTGAAACAATAGGATTGAACTATTAAAACGTAATCGGGATGAGCCTCACATGACACCCAATAGTGGGGCCCCCCTTAGTAATGAAATATTTAATCGATAGAATCGGGAAGGCTACTAGTAAACTTCATAGCCTCTCCCAAAAGAATTAAAAAGCCGATAGACTCTATTAGCCACGATTTAATATACCTTCCTTAAATACGAGTTTGCACTTGGTGCGACTCAAATCCAAAATCCCGGCAAAGCCTAAATGTACTAAAGGTCACAGGCGTACTGGTTGCGGTGTGACTCGAAGTGCGTTTTCGCAATGTCGCAATTCTTTAAAATATCAAAAGTAAAAGCACATACGTTTTGTTAAAAATCTATAACAAGTCAAATAAGATTCGAGAACGATGGTTGAGCGACCGTGCTAAAACCACAAAATCCGGGAATGCCTAACACCTTCTCCTGGCTTAACAGAGTTCCTTATCCAGGTCTTTGTTTTGTGGACTGTAATAACAGAGTCAACTTCCTCGGATTCGGGATTAACCGGTGACTTGGGACACCATTATCTTCCCAAGTGGCGACTCTGATAATTTAATAAAAATCCCGAACCGATTGTCCTTTATGTGGAAAAACTCCTTCCTCTTTTTTATATCCGTCTTGGGTATTTGAACACTGAGGTATACCCTATGTATCTTTCCAAACGGATCGGTGCAAAAGCCTCTTTTCAGGTGTGCATGTGGGGTAGTAAAAAGGGAGGTATGACAGCACTGGCGACTCTGCTGGGGACCCCAACCCAGAACTTCGGTTTCAGTTTTTAAGAACTCGAGCTCCTTAGAATCGCCGTTCTTGATATTATTTGACTTTGTTATATGATTCGAACAACATGCTATGTGTTTTACCGCTTTGATACTACGTGGATTGTATATAAAACTGTACCAAAAACCCTTCTCTTCTTCACCCCCGGGGATGTGCTTACTGGTTGAGACTCCCCTTTCTGTTAAGTCACACCTGAACTAAGAACAGAGGCCGGATAAGTTACAAAGCCGATTGACTCCGCGAGTCACCGGTACGTTGCCCCCTTCTCGATTCGAGTTGTCCACTCGGGTACACGGTCTAGCACTCTATGAAACTTTAAGATGATTGAACATAGGTCTAGGATGATTATTTGCATCATATCTAACTTATGGGACTCAACACAGGGGTTGGGTCCGTCTAGGACAGGTGACCCATTAAAAGACCGAGCATATTATGAGTTGCATTTTTATTGTCCTTGATCGTTATGCAGACCGGAAAAATTCCCGAGGATAGAAAAAGTGATCAATAAAAAAGGAGAGGAATGAGAACTAGTGAAAAAGTGTATTCGGAAAATCTGAAAAAAAAATAGCTTTGATGTTGAAATAATTGGTCAACTAATCTGACCGAACTACGCAGGTTTGATTCTCGCCATTAGGCGGGATACGTAGGCAACCTTGAACGGGTCCAACCACACCTTTTTATAAAAAGACCAAAAATATTTCGTTTCAAATAACCGGAGTAATCACTATTTTTGGAAACGACCGAATGTTCCGAAAGGACGCCGGAAGGCTGTTTTGGCAAAAATGGCCACTTCTAGAGTCATTTCTCTTTCTTTTTCAAAAAAAAAAATGAAAATTTGCATGGAAAAAGATTTTTTCTCTTTTCTAAATAAAATCGCATTAATAAATGTGCAGGATGAGCACAATACAGAATGAACCTTTCGCCTTAATGAATAAAATCCCTTTGGAGCTAAGACTATGGTGGAATGACATGGGAATAGAGGGTTAAAACTGGATCAAAGGCTACTTAAAGGATCTCACGGGATTATTGGACATAATACCCGAGGCGACATAATGAGAGCATTGGTCACATATTGGGATCCTGCACACAATGTACTACATCTTCCGGACATTGAACTCACTCCTACTTTGGAGGAAATCGCTTTCTACATAGGGAAGAACAAGGTCCCCTTGAAAGAAAAATACTCGGTGGCCCCGAGAGCAGTAACGGTGCACCGCTTCTTGGATTCTTTGAAAATTGCTAGAAATGTCCACAACGAGGATCTAGCCAACGGATTTTGCTCCCTGAACTTCATTTATAGCAGATATGGACATGTCGGGGGTTTCAACGACTCCACGAACAAGCTTTGTAGCAAGTCCAACCGGGCAAAGTGGGAGGAGCATCGACGATTTGCTTTCTTAGTGGCGTTTCTCGGGGTTATCATATTTCCGAGAAAAGATGGGCACATCAATATAAAGGTTGCCGGGGTAGCAAGCACTTTGGTAGTACAAGATAATTGTACTCTGGCTCCAATGATTTTAGCTGACATCTACCGTGCCTTGACTACATGCAAAGCAGGGGCCAACTTCTTTGAAGGATGCAACTTGATTTTGCAAATATGGTTGATAGAACATTTATGCCATCATCCTTCGTTCTCAAGCTATAGGCCGACTGGAAGAACGTGCCTTGAATAATTTTACACGAGAACAAAAGAAGTTAAGTTGCTAGAGGGAGTAAAGGATTGGGTTTCACATCTACGATCATTGACGGCTAGATTGATTGGGCATATGATTGGTTGCCCCTCGACGAGGTGATTTATATGATGACAGAAGGGTCACACTTTCTGATCATGGGTTTAAAAAGTATCCAGCCTTATGCCCCGTACAGGGCACTATGACAGCTTGGTAGATGTCAAGTTATACCAAAGGATGGGGACCTCAGTTCGCAAGTGATAGAGATTAGTTCGGACGGGCAATTCCCGGAAGCAAAGATCCGACAGATCTGGAATGAATGTTAGAACTTGAAGGTAGAGACTTGTGTGCAGAACAGAGCTCGAAGTGGAGTGTCGTCAGGGTATTCCACATGGTATCGACGGGGTATTGAGCATGACAGGCCTTCGAAAAGACCTCACTTGCAAGATCTGGTGGAGCAATCTAAAGAAAACAGGAATTGGGCGGCCAAAGAAAGTGAATATAAGGCCAAGATCAGCTTGCTGGAAAAACAGTTGAGAGATCTCCAGTTTGAGAGCGGTTTGCAGGCAGCATCCGACGAAGGAGAGAAAAAGCAGATGAGAAAAGAGAATGAAATGCTGAAGGCTCAGGTTGCAAAAATGAAAATTGCATCCGAGACCCCTGTTCGCTTAGCCCGAGATGAGAAATTGATTGAAACTCTTCGGCGCAAGGTGAATGACTACAACTTCGACTTAGACAAAGCAGAAAAGGAGTTAGTCAGGGCTCGGAAGCAAATGGCCAAAGATGCCGAGGAAAGAGCCAAGTTGGTTCAGCAGCTACAGCATAAGCATGAGTTTGAGGTAGCTCGACTGAGAAAGAAGATTGTTACAACCACTGTCAAAAGTAACAAGGTCATCAAAGATCTGGAAGAAGAAAGAGAACATTGTTACACGACTATGGCTTGGCTAGAGTTTGAACTACAACAAATACAAAAGGAGAACCAACGCACTTTAGATGCTCGCACCAAACAGATCAGCGGATTGCTTCAAGAGAAAGGGGTTATTCGAGAGAGAATTGTTCATATTGCTCAGTACATCACCCGGAAGAGCCAGCTATGTGAAGACATGTCCCGGGCAACATTTGTATCAGCAGTGAAGTTCTTTGTACAACAAGTCATGTCCGACCTGGATAGGCTCCAAAAGGGATTAGCATATAGGCTCGCAGCAAGACCGAACGATGTCTCGCGGGCACTAGGAGCATTAATGTATTCGTAGGGCATGCATTCTGTATTCATGTTTCTTTGAATTAGTAGCACAACACCATCTTGTAAACCGATATTTTTGAACTATCAATGAAAAATCAAGAGTTGTTGTCAATCCTTTGCTTTATGTCAATTCTTTATTCACGATAGGCAAATAAATAGGAAAGCGAATCAATAAAGAAATAAGGGAAAGAAAAGAAAGAAAGAGAGAAAGAAAAAAAAAAAGAAAAAAGAAAAGAAAAGAAAAGAAGAAAAAGAAGAAAGAAAAGAAAAAGAGAGAAAAAAAAGAGAATGATGAGATTGGTTCAAAATAAAACGAAGGACGGGATGATGCATGACGATCGAAGGCAAAATGTGATTATTCTAAAATCGTTGCATTTTATCTCTTTATGTGCTAACTACTAACGGGTGTTGCTGTTTATGACAACCAGATTCTAGCTGTCAACTGGCATTCTGGCTACTCATCCCTACAACACAAGATCTAAGACAATGACAAAGGCCGTATCTCAAGAAATTGAACCAACAGTCATGGACCCCGTCCAAGAGGAGGAAGTTGTGGATGTGACGGGAATGAAAGAAGAAATGTACAAACTTAAACAGCAGATTGCTGAGATGTACCAGGCTTGGTCGAGGGGTCAACCCTTACCTACTTATCCCGTTAACCCCGCATACATCCATCCAGCCATTCCTAACCCTGAGCCACCCACTTTGAACTCGTCCTCTACATATCCAGACTATCACCACTACTATGCCTCCACCTCTCAAGTACCACCGCCACTGTCAAAACAAGTGTCACCCCAGACACTACAGGTTACCCCGGTATATGTAGCACCCCAGTGAGCCGTTGTTCCATGTACAAGACACCCACTACTACCCACCTGAACCAACCTTTCGGCAGCATGAATCTCACACTCCGTTGATGGAGGCGATCGAAGAAAAACCTGTCAGGAACTTTGAATAGGAGGAGATGGCCAGAAAAATAAGGAGTTTAGAGCAGTCCTTTCGTAACATACAAAGGCTAGGGGGACAAGTAAGTGTGGCGTACAAAGACCAATGTCTGTTTCCAGAAGTGCAACTCCCTGTCGGGTTGAAGTTGCCAAATTGTGACATGCACAGTGGACACGGAGATCCGGTGGCCCATCTTAGAGGATACTGTAGTAAGATGCGGGGCGCAGGGGGAAGAGATGAGCTTCTGATGGCGTACTTTAGCCAAAGTTTGAGTGGTTCTGCATTGGAATGGTACACGCGCCAAGATCACACCAGATGGTTCATCTGGGATGATCTCGCACAAGCATTTGCTAACCATTTTCAGTACAATTTGGAAATCATACCGGATAGGTTGTCACTCACTAAGATGGAAAAGAAACCTGGTGAAAGCTTTCGAGAATACGGTTTTAGGTGGAGAGAACAGGCGGCGAGGGTGGATCCGCCAATGAAAGAAAGTGAAATGGTAGACTGTTTCTTGCAGGCCTTGGAGCCTACCTACTATGGACATCTAGTGTTAGCCATTGGCAAGAATTTTAATGAAGTCGCAAAAATGGGAAGTTTTGTGGAAGAAGGATTGAAAACTAACAAGATTATGAGTTTTTCAGCACTCAAGGCCACAAATCAGGCCATCCAGACAGGGAGTGGGGGAACCATTGGGAAGAAAAAGAAAGAAGAAGTGTCGGTTGTGGAGAGCAAACCCTAGAATCGTAGCCAATACCATCACCCGTCTCGACCATATCAGCCGTACCCACTAACACCATACAACCCACCAACATCATGCAACCCACCTCCACCATGCTACCCACCTACTACCCCACACTACCATAATCCACAACCCCAAACTAATCCACCACCACCCCAGGTATGGCGAGCCCAGGCCCCACAAAATGTTTATCACACACAAAATACCTACCCCTCTTCTAGATCTTACAGAAACCGAACAAACCCAACTTCAGGCCCGACCCGAAGATGAGGAACAGAAATCAGGCGAAAAAAACATTCACCCCGTTGGGGAATCCTATACTAGCCTCTATCACCGATTGAAGGAATTGGGGATGTTGAGCCCAATCGAATCAAAGCTTCCGAACCCACCTCCAAAGAATATCGATTAGTCGGTCAAGTGCGAGTATTGCTCTGGGGCACCGGGACACGACACTGAGAAATGTTGGCATTTGAAGAATGCTATTCAAGAGCTCGTTGATAGCCGGAGGATTGAGGTACAGGCTCTAAAGGCTCCGAACATTACTCGAAATCCATTGCCGGCTCATCATGAAACACATATGATAGAGTTGGCACAAGAGGAGAACAGTAGGAAGCCATCCCAGTCGGTCATGATTATAAAGGCCAGCAGCAAAGCAGAAAAGGAAGTTGAGAAAGGGGAAACAGTAGTTGAAGTACCAGTGAAAAAGCAACCATCGGTGGAGACTTTGAAAGTTGTGGTGCCAGGTGTAAAACCAGTGTTAACAGTGAAAGGTGCAAGCATGGAACCGGTAATTATAAGGCTAGTGGTACAGATGCCGGTGGTAGATACCAAGACTATACCTTGGAACTACAACAAGGTGGCACTAGTGTACAAAGGGAAAGAAGTGACTGGAGAGATCAACGAGACACACAGTCTAACTCGTTCCAGGAGGTGTTTTGCCCTGGAAGAGTTAAGAAAAATGAAGGTGGTGAAAGAGAGTTATATGAAAAAGCCTGTGTCCGAAGAAGAAGCAGAAGAATTCCTCAAGAAGATAAAATCTCAAGACTACTCAATAGTAGAACAGTTGAGGAAGACACCCGCAGAAATCTCTTTGCTCTCATTGTTGATCCATTCGGAGGAACACATAAAAGCATTGATGAAGATATTGAATGAGGCGCATGTCCCTAAAAAGATCTCGGTCTGTCATCTCGAGAAGATTACCAACAAGATCTTTGAATCCAATAAGATTACGTTCTCAGACAGTGAATTGCCCATTGAGGGGACTGAACATAATAAGGCGCTCTACCTTACTGTCAAAAGCGAAGAATCAGTGGTCACTCGAGTGTTGATAGATAATGGCTCAAATGCAAACATTTGCCCACTTTCGACTCTTGGAAAGCTGAATATCAATCCTGACAGAATCCGAAGGAATAGTGTGAATGTGAGAGGGTTTGACGGAGGAAGTAAGAACACTTTGGGGGATATCATCTTGGAGGTCACCTTTGGGCCAATAGACTTTACGATGGAGTTTCAGGTGTTAGACATCGCTGTGTCCTACAATCTATTGCTGGGTCGACCATGGATCCACGCAGCCAAAACCGTGCCATCGTCCTTGCACCAAATGGTTAAGTTTGAATGGGAGCAACAAGAAATCACAGTGCATGGAGAGGGAGATACCTGCAATTCCATAATGCCATTCGAGGATATTGATGGAGAAAAAAGTCCCTGGGTGTACCACGTGACAGATACTGTATCAGTGAACAAGATTGCTGAAGGTGAGAAATTGCCAATCCCTACAGTGGCACCTGCCGCTGTGATGGTAGCTAGGGAGATGCTTAAAAATGGATTTACACCAGGGAAATGGCGAGGAATAGCCTTGCAAGGAATAACTCAACCAGTCCATCTGCCAGTGAACAAAGACACCTTCAGCTTGGGATTCAAACCCACCCACGCCGACATCCAAAAAGCCCAGAGAACCAAAAAGAAAAACTGGACCCTTCCCAAACCTATTCCAAAATTGTCCGACACCTTTGCCAAGCCTGGTACAAAACATCTGACATCTGCTGCGTCTAGGTATGCTGAGACCAGACCTGATGAGGAGCTCTTGATGAGGTTCAAAATGTTATTTGGGGATGTGAACATGGTAGAAATGGGAGAGGGTACTAGCAAGATAGACGTTCAGTTCGTGGGATCTGGTGTTGCGCTCAACAACTGGGAAGCCACTCCTTTCCTAATCAGGAAGGAGTCTTGGTAGTTAACTTTTGAAATTCATCACCATTTCCCCAAAAAGCAATTTTACTTTCTGTAGTCCCCCACCCCCCGTGGAAATCAGAATGTACCCAAACTTTGTTTATCTTTGAAATATCAATGAAATGCAGTTTCTTCTTATTTCTCCATTTTTGCCTTATTTTTATTTTTATTTTTCCTTTTGTACAGTTCCATATGTGCTGATTTTGAGGATATGTCATGCATGAAGAATTCCCGGCCCAGTTCTGACAATCTTATTATTATACAAGAAATTGAGAATGATAGTGAGATAGAATATGAGGATGAGGGAACCCTGGAGGAAATAAGTAAGGACCTGAATCAATATGAGGAAAAACCCAAATCGAACTTGAGTGAGACAGAATCTATCAACTTGGGGAGCGAAGATAATGTCCTGGAGATGAAAATCAGTGTGCATTTAGAAACCTCCCTCAGGGAAGAGTTAATAAAGTTGCTGCATGAATTCAAGGACATCTTTGCTTGGTCCTATGATGACATGCCCGGACTTAGCACCGATTTGGTGGTACACAAGTTGCCTATTTATCCTGAATGCCGGCCAGTGAAGCAAAAGTTGAGAAAGTTCAAAACGGACATCAGCGTGAAGATAAAAGAAGAGGTGAATAAGCAGTTTGAGGCAGAGGTCATACGAGTTACTAAGTACCCCACCTGGTTAGCAAATGTTGTGCCACTCCCAAAGAAAGATGGGAAAACCAGGGTGTGTGTGGACTACAGAGACCTCAACAAAGCCAGTCCAAAGGATGACTTCCCGTTGCCAAACATCCACATATTAATCGACAATTGCGCCAAGCATGAGATCAGTTCTTTTTTAGATTGCTATGCGGGTTATCACCAGATCCTGATGGACGAAGAAGATGCGGAGAAAACTTCTTTCATCACACCTTGGGGAACATATTGCTATAGAGTGATGCCGTTCGGGTTAAAGAATGCCGGAGCTACTTATATGAGGGCAATGACCACAATGTTCCATGACATGATGAATTGAGAAATCGAAGTGTATGTGGACGACGTCATCATAAAGTCCAAGAAGCAACATGATCATGTGAGGTATTTAAAAAAGTTTTTCCAAAGACTCCGGAGGTACAATCTTAAACTCAATCCTGCAAAATGCGCTTTCGGAGTGCCTTCAGGGAGGTTATTAGGGTTTATAGTAAGTCGGCAAGGTATTGAATTAGATTCGTCAAAGATCAAAGCCATCCAGAGTCTACCTCCGCCAATGAACAAGAAGGAAGTAATGAGCTTGTTAGGAAGGCTGAATTATATTAGCCGGTTCACCGCTCAGTTGACATCAACATGTGAGCCGATCTTTAAGTTGTTAAAGAAAGATGCAGCAGTGAAATAGACCGATGAATGTCAGGAAGCCTTCGACAAAATCAAGGAATATTTAGCAAATCCTCCAGTGCTAGTTCCTCCAGAGCCGGGAAGACCTTTGATCTTATATCTGACGGTGCTTGACAATTCTTTTGGTTGTGTGCTAGGACAGCACGATGAGACGGGCAAGAAAGAGCAGGCTATATATTACCTTAGTAAGAAATTCATATCTTACGAGGTAAAGTATACTCAGCTAGAAAGAACTTGTTGTGCATTGACATGGGTGGCTCAGAAACTGAAGCACTATCTGTCAGCATACACCAAGTACTTGATATCACGGTTGGATCCTCTGAAGTATATATTCCAGAAGCCCATGCCTACAGGAAGACTTACTAAATGGCAGATTCTACTCACAGAATTTGACATCATTTATGTAACTCGTACGGCGATGAAGGCGCAGGCAGTTGCAGATCACTTGGCAGAGAATCCAGTGGATGATGAGTATGAGCCACTAAAGACATATTTTTCGGATGAGGAGGCAATGAATGTCGAAGAAATAGAACAGAGTAAAAAGCCTGGATGGAAGATGTATTTCGACGAAGCCGTCAACAGTAAGGGAGTTGGCATCGGAGCAGCGCTTATTTCATAAACGGGTCAACACTGTCCCGTTACCGCTCAGCTTCGATTTTTCTGTACCAACAATATGGCCGAATATGAGGCGTGTATCTTGGGATTGAGGATGGTGATAAATATGGGTGTTCAAGAGATTTTGGTCATGGGTGACTCGGATCTTTTGATGTACCAAATTCAGGGAGAATGGGAAACAAGGGATCTGAAATTGATACCTTATCGGCATTGTTTGCATGAGTTGTCCCAAAGGTTCCAGTCCATAGAGTTCAAACATATCCCAAGAATGCACAACGAAGTTGCAGATGCTCTGGCCACACTATCCTCTATGTTACATCATCCGGATAAAGCCTATATAGATCCACTTCAGATCCAGGTACGTGATCACAATGCTTACTATTTTGCTGTGGAAGGAGAATTGGATGGAGAACCGTGGTATCACGACATCAAGGAATTCTTGAAGGCAGGTAAATACCCATAACAAGCCACCGGAGATCAGAAGAGAGATGTAAGATGCTTGGCGAATGGCTTTTTCCTCAGTGGAGGAATCATATATAAAAGAACACCAGACCTGGGATTGTTGAGGTGTGTGGATGCGCAACAAGCTGCTAAATTTATGACTAAGGTACACGCTGGAGCCTGCGGACCCCATATGAGCGGGTATATCTTAGCAAAGAAGATTCTAAGAGCTGGGTATTATTGGCTCACCATGGAGCGAGATTGTATTCGATATGTGAGGAAATGCCACCAATGCCAAGTACATGGAGATCTAATCCACTCCCCGCCTTATGAATTGCATACAATGTCTGCACCCTGGCTATTTGTTGCTTGGGGCATGGATGTTATCGGACCAATAAAGCCAGCAAATTCTAATGGGCACAGATTCATTTTGGTTATGATTGATTACTTCACTAAGTGGGTTGAGGCAAAGACATTCAAGGCGGAGACAAAGAAAGCTGTGGTGGATTTTGTGCATGAAAATATCATATGCCGGTTTGGAACTCCCAAGGTAATCATCACAGATAACGGGGCCAATCTGAACAGTCACCTCATGGCGGAAGCTTGCCAGAGATTTAAGATCACACATCGCAACTCCACACCATACAGGCCAAAGGAAAATGGGGCAGTAGAAGCTGCAAACAAGAATATAAAGAAGATCCTCAGGAAGATGGTGGAGGAATTCAGACAATGGCACGAGAAATTACCTTTTGCTCTTATGGGTTATCGCACAACAGTGCACACTTCTATCGGCGCCACGCCCAATTCATTGGTGTATGGGACAGAGGCTGTTATACCCGCAAAAATAGAGATACCGTTATTACGAATCATAACTGAAGCTGGAATAGATGACGAAGAATGGGTAAAAGCCCGGCTGGAACAATTAAGTCAGATCGATGAGAAGAGGTTGGCAACAGTTTGCCACTGGCAATTGTATCAATAAAGAATGGCCAGAGCATATAATACGAAGGTGCGTCCTCGGAAGTTTGAAGTTGGACAACTCGTATTGAGGCGTATCCTACCGCATTGGGCCGAAGAAAAGGGCAAATTTGCGCCAAACTGGCAGGGACCATTTATGGTATCACGGGTGTTGTCCAATGGGGCATTATATTTGACAGACATTGAATGGAAGTGCGTAGAGACTGCTATCAATTCAGATGCGGTCAAAAGATACTATGTATAATTCCTTTTCAATTGTATGATTGTATTTTGTTGTGATTTTGGAATTGAAATGATGAAGGCATTTTATTCTCTATCCAAACACTTTATCCATTGACATCCCCTTTGAGCTATGTTTGATATATTCTTTCATACCCTCTCTCGGAATTGCTTATGGCACAATACAGAAAATGAAAAAATGATAAATGAAAAATGAAACAAAAAAAAGGGAAAAAAAAGAAATGAATGAAAAAGAAAAAGAAAAAAAATGAAAAAAACAAAAGAAAAGAAAAAGACAAAGAAATCGGGAAAAAGTCAAAAGAAATTCATTAATTGATGGTGTAGTAATGAACTACATTTGACTTGATCCCGAAAGGGTACGTAGGCAGCTTCACTGAGGTTCAGTCACAATAAGGGAAAAATCCAAAAAAATCCCCCACATATTGAAACTGGGGCAGAAGTTATGTTTTATAATTCCGAGAGTTGTAAATATTTTTAAACCCTCGTAAATTTTGAGCCTTTATACCCTTCTTTCTTAACCCATCCAAAAGCCACGTTACAGTCCAAAGAAAGACCTTCGATCAATTTCAAGGGAATAACAGATGCAATGAAATAAAGGAAGAATGAAACATTGGACAACATCAGTGGTACAGAAAAACAAAAGACAAAAGGAAAAATGAAAAAATGAAAAAAAAATGAGAGAGTCTCATCGGTGAAAACCTTAAACGGCACCGTGAGGCGATTGTGAGGTTGAGAGAATAAAAATGAGAGAGTTTTGTCAGTGAAAACCTTTAATGGCACTGCAGGGCGATTGTGAGGCTGAGAGAGAATAAATGAGAGAGTCCTATTGGTGATAACCTTTCGAGGCACCATAGGGCGATCGTAAGGATTATTATGGAAAAGAGAAAAGGCAACAAAAAATAGTATCGGTTTGGGTCGAGAAAAGTTTGGAGTCAGAACAATGAGGTTGAACGAACTGGGTCGGAGTTTAAATACATGGCATGGTCAACGGAATCAGCCAACATCCCCAGATAAGTTCTACCACTTCTCCGAAACACCCCTACCCTTTTTTCATTTTCCTGCATTTCATTGTTTGTCTTTTAAAAGCTAACTACCAGCTCCGATGATAAGAGCTGAAATAACACTGGATCAGAAAATAAAGGAAAAGAAAAGTTGGAAAGAAATAAAGGAGTTTGGCAAACAGAGCCAAAAGAAAAGAAAAACAAAAAGTGAAAAAACAAGAAAATACAAAGAAAAGAGAGAGTTTGCAAGAGATAGTCAGCTAAAAGACCACACAGTGGAAGAAAAAGCAAAAAAGAGGAAAGTGATAAGAGGCAAGGACGCCAGATGCCAGTTGCCAGCAGCTTATATCTAATAAGTTTTGTTTTGTGATTTAGACAGGAATAAATACTCACTAATCACTTTAAAGTGAATGTGACCGACGTGGAAAGATAGAAAACACAAAAAGAAAGTTCGGCA
This sequence comes from Nicotiana noctiflora, assembly GCA_032618575.1. Classification (NCBI taxonomy): domain Eukaryota; kingdom Viridiplantae; phylum Streptophyta; class Magnoliopsida; order Solanales; family Solanaceae; genus Nicotiana; species Nicotiana noctiflora. The sequence goes on from JASVEL010000256.1 coordinate 70,292, forward strand.
ATAAGTGAAGGAATTCATGGGTGAAAGTCATTCAGTCGAAGAAAATACCAAAAAAAAAGGAAGGTATCATCTTTAAAAATCATACCCCAGTTATCAAACTGAGGGAATACATTTCTCCATTTTTTAATTTCATGCATCAGGCGCCCACCTGGATAACAAGGGAATACTTCTCCGTAATTTTAATTTCATGCATCAGGCGCCCACCTGGATAACAAGGGAATACTTTTCTGCAATTTTAATTTCATGCATCAGGCGCCCACCTGGATAACAAGGGAATACATTTCTGCAATTTTAATTTCATGCATCAGGCACCCACCTGGATAACAAGGGAATACTTCTCCGCAATTTTAATTTCATGCATCAGGCGCCCACCTGGATAACAAGGGAATACTTCTCCGCAATTTTAATTTCATGCATCAGGCGCCCACCTGGATAACAAGGGAATACTTTTCCACAATTTTAATTTCATGCATCAGGCGCCCACCTAGGTAACATGGATGGGAAGTATAGATAGAAAGGCATAAAGGGAGGCGTCGACTCTGAAATGATGGAAGATTGAATCATTCCTTCATTCTATTCCGGTGATTTATTCGAGCTCTCGCCTAGGAGAAGAGTTTAATAAAGTGGAGAGGGATTTTCCGACAACAAAAAAGCTCCTCGCGGTGCTTACACCTCTCGCCTATCGAAGTTTTGTTCAAAAAGTGAAGAAAATAGAAGAGATGAAGTCTGTCCCTTAGCCTAGTCTATATCCACAACTCTTCTCCCGTTCGGGACCCCTATTTTCTCGGAGATAGCCTGGTCTGAGCTAGAACACATAAGGGGGAATACACGACGGACAGAAAGCGGGGAAACATCCTTTTTCTGTCTTCTCTCCATGTCTCAGAAAGGGTAGTGATCTCCCCCTGAAATGTATCACGACCATAAAGAGAAGAAAAGGGAGATTGCATGTTGAGGGAATACTTTTCTGCAATTTTAATTTCATGCATCAGGCGCCCACCTGGATAACAAGAGAATACATTTCTGCAATTTTAATTCCTGCAAATTTGGTTTGTGTTAGCTAACATGAGTAACACCGTAATAATGAAAAGCCCATACTGGGGCAGAAGAAAAGTTTGTTGTTTTGTTTTGTTTTAAGCAGGTCTCGGTTGAAGACAAGAATTATCATCGAAAATCAAAAAAAGAGGGGGAAGCAAGACAAAGAAAACCAATAAAAAAGATAGTCAACATCACAAAAGTCAAGGAAAAGAGACAAGGAACAGTAAAGAGACAAGAAGCTAGATAGGAACAATTGTAATTCGTAGAATCATATTTTAGAATAGCTTCTTCATTTTACATTTTATCCCCCGGTGTAATAAGGAGTAGGTCAGTAAGTCATAACAGTGTCAATGCAACAGTAAAGTCTGGTAGTTTTAAACTACAAGACCTTCCCGAACTACACCGACCTGATTCTCGTTTAGCCCAGGATATGTAGGCAACCTCTGAAACAGGGTGCGGTCAAAAGGTTTTTCAAAAATGCTTTCACGGAATATGCCAATGGGCAAAAATCTCTCATTACTGCTCACTTGTCTTTGCACTGAAACTCTTCGTGTTCTCGAGCAAAGAGGGGCAGCTGTGAGCACATGATTTTTGCACTAGGTAAACAAAATTCCAAAATTAAAATAAAATATTATTTTTGAGTGTAATTGCATGTCTTGTTTGAAATTAGCTACATTTTGTGTGTTTGAATAATTGGAAATTAGAATTTTTTTTTATAAATATTTGCATTGTTTGATTTAAGTAATTTAAAAGAAAATTAACAAAAAATAGTTTTAATTAAGGGAATATGGTAGAAACTAGCAAAATATCAGACAAATTTGAAAAAATAGGAAATTAAAAGAATTTGAGTAATTGGAAAAGAATATAAAAATAAGAAATGAAATACAAAAAGAAATACATGAGAAAATAATTAACATAATAAGAAAAATACAAAATACATATGTATAATAAGACTGAGCCAAATACGACCCAATTAGCCGGCCCAGTCCTTAAGCCCAAAGGAAACAATCCAGTCTATTAAGAGACAAGTGAACTCAGCCGTTCATCAGGCCAAATCCAACGGCTGAGAATCAATCTGGAGTTAATTCAAATGGGTAAGTGTGAGATCAAATCTCAACCGTCCGTCCAAGCCAATCTAACGGTTAAGACCATTGGTCTCATTAGCAATAAGACGACGCCTTTTATGTAACGCAAGTAATGGCCGTTGATCTTTATCAAATCAACGGCCCATATCACCTTAGCTCCCTCGACTATAAAAGGCATTGGTCTGTTTGAGATCGGCCATTGCAAAGAATCCTAACCCTAGCCGCCCAAAATCCCTTCCCCTCACCCTTCATCTTCTTCATCTCCTCACTCTGAAACCCTGCCGGCCATGGAGGCCACCACCCTCCACGGTGGTCTCCGTCCACCCCTTTTGCCTCTCCTCTTCTCCTCTTATCTTCTTCACCTCAGACCACCCAAAAAACCCTAAGAAACCTGGAAACCCTCCTTTGTTCTTGATCTGCCGGTCACCGGAATCTACCTCCAATGACCACAACTTATGAGAAACCACTCCAAACCAACACCAAAAGAACAACCATGGTCAGATCTAACCCCCCACAACCTTGGTTTCCCTCGAATCTGCCTTGATCCCGTCGAATATCCAAAAGGAAGTCACCGGAACCCTAACTCCGATGACTCAAACTCAAAGCCCTCTTCAAGATCTTACCTTTACCCTTCCAAATACCCCCTCCAAACCGAAAAACCTCAAAAAGATTTCATCTTGAAGTCCAATAAGAAACCCGAAAGAAATAAAGAAAAAGAAATAAAGAAAAGAGTCTGATAAAGACTGAAAAAGAAAGAGAGTGAGAAGAGTGAGAAAGGGGGAAGCTCAGGGGACCGGCCTTGCAAGCTAAGTACCCTTACCCTTTTCTTTACTTTATTTGCTTCTCTTGTTTGTTCATGTTCATGCTTTTTTTTGTTTCATAGCTTTTGTCCTGATGTTTCTGTCTATTTTTCTATTTTTTAAGATCTTGATGTCCTGTGCTTCTTCTGTTTGTATTAGGGTTTTTAAACTTGTTCATTTTTTATGTCTTTCTTCTGTTTTGTTTGTTTCGATCATGTTTAGTTTCCCTGAGTTAAAAGATCTGTCTCGATTCACCCTTCATCTTTTGTATGTTGTGGTTCTTGATCTGTTAGCTTTCTATAGTTTAACTGTCTTCTCTTCTGTTGTTCTGCATGATTAGTTCTAATACTAGTTTAACTCGTATTCTTTTTCATCTTTATATTAAATTGTTTTGTTAAGTTTTGTAATATCTCGACTGATCTTCACAGTTTCATCTTCACCCTTTGTTATATCTAGAGTTTTCTTATTTGTTGGTCTTCAACATCTCATCTGTTTAAATTAGATATCTCTTCTGTTTCCGTCATGTCTAGCTTAGCTGTTTAACTCTCAATTAGGGTTTCTTCCATTAGCTCTCCATGTTTTCACTGTTTTCTCTTCTCTACATGATTTAGTTTGATTCTAGGTTTAGCAGTTTGATTCTCAGGTCCACTCAAGGGTTTTTACTCTAATAACACCCTTTATGTTCTTTCACCTGCATTTTAGCGACTATGTTTTCTCTTCTGTCATTTGGCATGATAGATTTAGGATTTTTCTTCATTATTTCTCCATGTTCTTCTATTCTTCACCTTCATCTTGTCTGTCATATTCTGTATTAAAATTGGGCTGATCTAGTGGATCCAATTGATATCATTCTTATAGATCCTTTGATTCTTATGTCTGGTTAAGCCATGTTTCATTTCTTGTGGACTGTTTGTGAGAATTTAGCTTATATGTGTGTCTATGCCCATGAACTTTAAAGGTAATTGGGGTTTTTCAATGCATCATCTGACATGAATTAGTTGTAACTAAGTCTGACTGATATTAATTGACACTTTGCTACATGAAATTGGGTTATGTGAATTGATTGATTAAGATTCAACACTATCAAATTTCCTTTCTAAGTTTTAATTGATTAATGCACAATGTTTGGTCTCATGTGGCTATGTGTGCAATTGTATGTTGAAATGACTGAGTTTGCAATAGTTTAATGTTAAGGTGAGCAGTGATTAATACCTATTAACCTTAGGGGAATTGGTTATAGCTGTTAGTGCTAAGTTTCATAAAATGGCTAATTTTGAAATAGGTTAAAACTGAAAATCAAACAACAATAGGTTATAAGATAAATAGGTGACCAAGAGTGGTCAATTTTGTAAATTGACCAACTCTGCAAGGTCCAGCACACTGGCCCACCCCTAAAGGGGTTAGTTGTGTAATAAGTGGTCCAAGTCTGCAAGTTCAGACTTACCAAGGCTCAATTTGAGCCCTGAGTCACAGGTGGCTAGGTCTGCAAAGGCCTTAGCCCAGCCTGTGTTCAGTTAAATAGGTCATTTGTGTAAAAGATTGGTTAAGTCTGCAAGTTCAAACTTACCAAGGCTCATTGGAGCCCTAAATCACAGGTGGCTAAGTTTGCAAAGGCTTTGGCCCAACCTGTGTTCAGCAAATGTTTTTCAATTACCCAAGCCAAGTCTTAACTTGAGACTGGCTAAATCTTAAATAGGTTAAGTACAACAATAAAGCAGGCTAGTCCTGCAATTAGTTTAAAAATGAAATAAAAGGTCTTAATTAACTGAAAATGAAATAAAATTGGTTAAGTTGGAAATAGTTCTTTAAAGATGGAACTGACCAGTCCTTAAATACCAATACAAGGACTGACCATTAGTTAAATATAAGTCCAAAATGCTGAAAACCTGACCTAGGTAGGTCGGGTAAATCAGCAATATCCTTAAGGGCATAAAAGGAATCCAAATTGGTAAAATAGTGAATTACATAGAACACATAGAGACATGGGAGTCATTTGTACCCCTGATTTCTGCAATTTTGCAGAGATTAAAGGGTATAATGGTCTCCCTAAAAAGGGAAATCAGTAAAAATCTTTAACCAATAGGGATACTTTGGTAAAATCTTAGGAAAAGAATCAAAAAGAACCTTCCAGCACATGCTGGAAGGGATCTTTTAAGAGAAAATATGGTGTAAGTGTAAATTTAGCAATTTTAAAGGGGGAGAAGTGGGATTTAATTCCATTCTTTCTCCCCAAGAAATCTGCCATTCGCATACCTATAAATACTCCCAAAAAGAGTGAAATAAGGGCTAGTTTTTCGTTAGAGAAAATCAGAGTAAAAATACAATAGTTAATAGCAAGTAGTTTTTCTGGCATTTTCGAGTGAGGAGATCTGTTTTAGCTGCCTGTTTCTGTGATTTTCTGCTCGAGTTCTATTTGGATTTCTTATTTGCTTGTTGTTGTGGTTCTCTACTCGTTTGGGATTCATCTTCACTGTTGCATTGCCTTGCGTCTCTTGCTTTTGCTTATCTCTTGATCTCCCTAGAACTTATCGGCTACACTTTGTTGATCCAGGTACAATTTCTGCTCGAATGAAGCTGTAATGATGAATTGCTGAATGAAAAAATGAAGTTCAAGTACTGAATCATCTGTTGTTATGTAGTCTTAGCTTATTCTTTTCGTTTATAGTTTAATGTAGTCTAGATTTATATTTTTATGTAATGTAGTATGTATAAGTAGAAAAACAGAAACAAAAACAGTGTAATAGCTGGTATATTAGTGGTAGTATAGTCATAGTAGTAGATCACTTAGTTAAATAGGTAAAACCTTTAAAACAAGGTCGAGTGACTCTAATATGAATTGCTAACAATAAGTTCGGCCAATTCACGTAGGTAATCTGATTTGAAACTAATAGCTAGATTTGAGTGAGCTTAAAAGAGAAACAATTAAAATGAAGTAATAACTCAATTAAAACCAGATTTGTGGGATCAGATAAGCTTGGCTCGTACTAATATCAGTAGTTAATCACGTCTGTGAACTCGCATATAGAGGCAAACAAGCTCAAATGGGAAGAACAGTTAACAGAAGTGATGAGGCATTTGCAACTAAGTATGTGATAATGAACGAGTGTAAATGGTAGAGAATCCAGTAACATAACCTTGTATATATATCATTAATCAATTAGTCTTAGGTGATTTGGTTATCATTAGCTCTATTTGGACTGTTTAAATAAAACCTCACATAGTTGAATAACTTCTTTCTCTTAATTTATTAGTTAAGTAGTTTCAATGCTGGTTAAGTCATTTAGCATAAAACAAAAGAATAAGAGTAGTTGGTGCTCATATGTAGGAGTTAGTCATAATCAAGGGTTAACATTGATCATCTTGTACATTGGTTTGCCTTTTTCTGGTAAATAAAAGCATTCTAATTTCATTCTTAGTTTTGTATGTTTGTTTTATTGTGAAGTTTACATTTCTGCTTTAGTTACCTCAAATGGGTCCTGGCCTGATAAGTAGCATGGGCCTGGACTGTGCTCGTATGTCTGCTGGGCCATCAATTGAAAGCCCAAGCCGGATCTGGGTCTCTAAGACTTGGACGTGTTTTATAATGCACTAAGTCTCATTCCAGAAATCCAGGCCCAATAACAACAAAAATAACATGGGCCTGGACTCATTTTTTCAGAAATGTTTAGTACAAAAATGACTAAGGAAAAAACATGTAGAAAAATATAGTGAAACAATAGGAATGAACTATTAAAACATAATCGGGATGAGCCTCACATGACACCCAATAGTAGGGCCCCCCTTAGTAATGAAATAATGAATCGATAGAATCAGGAAGGCTACTAGTAAACTTCATAGCCTCTCCCAAAAGAATTAAAAAGCCGATAGACTCTATTAGGCATGATTTAATATACCTTCCTTAAATACGAGTCTGCACTTGGTGCGACTCAAATCCAAAATCCTGGCAAAGCCTTAATGTACTAAAGGTCACAGGCGTACTGGTTGCGGTGTGACTCGAAGTGCGTTTTTGCAATGTCGCAATTCTTTAAAATATCAAAAGTAAAAGCACATACGTTTTGTTAAAAATCTATAACAAGTCAAATAAGATTCGAGAACGATGGTTGAGCGACCGTGCTAAAACCACGGAATCCGGGAATGCCTAACACCTTCTCCCAGATTAACAGAGTTCCTTATCCAGGTCTTTGTTTCGTGGACTATAATAACAAAGTCAACTTCCTCGGATTCGGGATTAACTGGTGACTTGGGACACCATTATCTTCCCAAGTGGCGACTTTGATAATTTAATAAAAATCCTGAATCGATTGTCCTTTATGTGGAAAAACTCCTTCCTCTTTGTTATATCCATCTCGGGTATTTGAACACTGAGGTATACCCTACGTATCTTTCCAAATGGATCGGTACAAAAGCCTCTTTTCAGGTGTGCATGTGGGGTAGTAAAATGGGAGGTGTGACAGCGGTAATCAACACATACCCTGATCTTCCCATCCTTCTTCGGCACTGGTACCACATTAGCCAACCAATCAGGATATCGAGTGACGCGATTAACTTTTTCTTGTAGCTACTTGGTCACTTCTTCCTTGATCTTTACACTCATATCTTCCTTAAACTTCCTCAGTTTTTGCTTGACAAGAGGGTATGCCGGGTCAGTGGGCAATTTGTGGACCACTAAATCGGTGCTCAATCTTGGCATGTCATCATATGACCATGCGAAAACATCTTTGAATGAGGATTTTGATTAATTCCTCCCTAGTATTTGGCTCAATGTAGATACTGATTTTGGTTTCCTTAACGTCATCTGCATTCTCTAAGTTAACAACTTCAGTTTCATTTAGATTGGGCTTTGGTTTCTCTTCAAATTGGCATAATTCCCTGCTTATTTCCTCGAAGTCCTCATCCTCTTCGTGTTCGCATTCGTTATTTAACTCAATCTCTTGTTCAATTAAGTTGGAGTTGGATTGATTATTTAGACCAGGTCGAAGATCCGTTGTGCATTTCATGTCTTTAGGACTAGTAAAAGAAGAACTGTTCAGAAAAAAAAGAAACAAAAACTAAAACAAGAAAAGAAAGGAAACTTTCGTTTTTATTAAGAAATACGGAAAATAGAGTTTCACACTTGAAGAAATACAAACAAAACCAAAATGGATTACAACTCTGGGATAATCCACGAAACAAGAAAGAAAATCCAAAGCCTACTACCAAGACTCCCTTCGAGTGGGAAGAGGAGTAGCGGCCCAGTTGTTGATACCGGCCTTAGGCCCCACAAATATGGACATTAGCAAACATTCTTTCAAAGCTTCTATCCAAATTCCCATCCATATTGATCGATGGTCCTAGGATTTTCGGGACCGATGACTTCTTGGCACTTGCTCTAACAAAAGATTTGGAAAGGCGTGGAACTGGCTTGGGGAGAACCCAAACTCTCTTCTTCATTTTCTTGGCTCACTTTACATCTTCCACAGTAGGTTTGAATCCCAGTCCAAAGGTCCCTAAATTTTCGGGAAAGGATACAGGCTGAACAATGCCCTGAAGCTCTGCCCCCAGGCCTTTTCCTGGCACAAACCCATTACCCAGCATTTCTGAAATCGTCATGACGGTTGCGGGAGCTATCCCGGGGAGTGGGAGGTTCTCTATTTCAAAAATTTTATCCACTGAAACCCCGTCGAAAACTTGGTACACCCACGGTGCTTTGTCGTCATCTGTCTCTATGAATGGCACAATATCATCTCCCACAAGTCTTGTGCCGTCATCTCCGTACACCACTATCTCTTGCCTGTCCCATTCAAATTTCACCATCTTGTGTAATGTAGAAGGTACCGCTTTGGAAGCATGGATCCAAGGTCGCCCAAGTAGAAGATTGTATGATACTGCTACATCAACTATTTGGAATTCCATGGTGAACTCTAATGGACCAATGGTTAATTCTAGTATGATGTCACACACCGTATCGGTACCACCTCTATCGAAACGTCGGACACAGACGTTGTTCTTGTGAATCCGGTCATGATCAATTTTCAGCTTGTTCAAAGTAGCCAAAGTACAGATATTGGCACTTGACCTACTATCAACCAATACTCGGGTGACCACCGAGTCTTCACATTTCACGGTCAAATACAAGGCTTTATTGTGTTATGTACCCTCTATCGGTAACTCAATATCAGAAAAGTTCACCCGATTTACTTCGAAGATTTTGTGCACCATCTTCTCCAAGTGATTTACTGAGATTTTTTCCGAAACGTGAGCCTCGTTCAGGATTTTCATTAATGCCTGGCAGTGGTCATTGGAATGAATCAGCAAAGACAACAATGAAATTTGAGCTGGAGTTTTTCTTAATTTCTCCGAAATGGAGTAATCTTGTGCCTTCATTTTCTTCAGAAACTCCTCGGCTTCTTCTTGCATTACTGGCTTCTTCGTCACTGTTGAGCTAGACTTTCTTAACTCGGCGGGAGCAAAGCATCTCCCTGAACGAGTCAACCCCTGAGCCTCACATATCTCTTCCTCCACTTGCTTGCCTTGGTATATCACCACTACTTTCTCATACTTCCAAGGTACAGCCTCGTCGCTAATTACTGGCAGTTGGACTAGAGGCTTGACAATGACTGGCTCTCGGCAAACTCCCTTGACTACAAATACGGGTGCAGATGATGCTCCCGATACTAACACTTTGGTGGCTTCTTATTTCCTCGGAGTAATGGCTGCATTTTTTCCCAATATCACTACAGGTTCAACCTCTACCTTCTCCACATGTACCCCTGCTTCCTTACCACTCATCTTTTCTTTTGGAGTAGCCCGGATCATCATCACTATTTGTGATGGTTTTTACGACTCTCTTCCTTCATGCACAAATTCAATCATATGAGCCTCGTGGTGCGTCGGCAATGGGTTTTGATTGATGTTGGGCGCTTCTGGTGTTTGGACCTCAATCTTGTTAGCATCAATGAGATCTTGCATCGCATGCTTCAATCTGCAACACTTCTCGGTATCATGCCCTAACATTCCTGAACAGTACTCGCAGCTTTTTGATTGGTCCACATTCTGGGGCGAGGGATTAGGCATCCTAAGCTCGACATGACTCAACAAACCTACCTGCCTTAATTTGTGGAACAAGGCGGTATAGGTTTTTCCCAACTCAGTAAAGGCTCTTTGCCTCTATAGCCTGTCATTTTTAAAAGCTTGATTTCCGCGAAAACCTGCTCCTGGAGGGTTCCTGTAGGCCCTTGGTGGAGGATAAGCATTCTGGGGTGGTGGGTATGTGTTCTGTGGAAGTGGATAGGTGTTCTGCGGAGGATCATATGCGTTTTGGGGAGGCGGTGCGCGCCATTATAGGCGAACCGGTGGTTGAGTGTATGTTTTTGCCTGGTGCACGGAAAAATATGGTTCATGCAGAGGATAGTAGTGTTGTGGTGGGTTGTGTGAGGAATATAGATAATTTGGATTCTGGGGTTGGTTATAGTATGATTTGCTGGCCTTGGACCAATTGCCTGCTTCCACCGTAGCGACCTCTTCCTTTTTCTTTCTGCCCAGCGCACCCCGTGTACCACTTTGAATAGCTTGGGTTGTGGCTTTGAGTGCTGAGTAGCTCAGAATTTTGTCGGACCTCAGTCCTTCTTCTATCATGACCCCTACTTTCACCACATCATTAAAAGTCTTCCCAACCGTTGTCACCAAGTGACCAAAGTAGGTTGGGTCCAACGTCTGTAAAAATATTCCACCATCTATCCCTCTGTAATGGGAGAATCTACCATGGCTGCTTACTCTCTCCACCGAAAAACAAACTCGCGGAAAGTTTCTCCGGGTTTCTTGGCTGTCCTCAGTAATGTAAGACGGTCGGGAACTATCTTAAGATTGTGCTGAAAATGATCGGCGAATGCTTGTGCCAGATCATCCCAAGTGTACCATTTGCTAGGATCTTACCTAGTGTACCATTCAAGCGCTGACCCGCTTAAAATCTGACCAAAATATGCTATCAGCAACTCATATCTCCCACATGATCCTCTCATCTTGCTACAAAACCCTCGCAGATGTGCCATTTGATCACCATGTCGCTCATATAGATCAAACTTTAGCATTTTAAATCCCGCCGGCAATTGAACATCGGGGAACGGACACAGATCTTTGTAGGCCACACTGACCTAATTGCTCAACCCGTGCATACTTCTGAGGGTTTGCTCAATGCTTCTGACCTTTCTTATCATATCATCTTGTTCCAGGGCCTTTGCCGGCCTTTCATACTCTGTTGGGATTTTCATGCGATGGTTATGGGGTTCTGGTGCATCGAAGGTAGGTTCTGGGGGATAGTATTGAGTATCATGAGCCGGAAATAATGGCTCGCTTTTTGATCTTTACAGTGTGGCTGGCGGGGGTCCCATTAAAACTGGAGTGCTTGGTGGTGGGAAGTGTTGGTTAAGTGGCGGAGCTTGGGTGTCATAGGGGCTTCTCCCCTGATAATAGTGATGACTTGGTATGTTCGTTGAAGGACCCGGGTGCAGGTATTCCGGAGCATGTCCTGCTGTAGAATTAAACGGTAATTTAGGCCTCTTCTGTGCTTTGGCCAAAGCTAAGTGCATCGCACTCATTTCTAACCCTATCTGTTCTATCTTCTCCATGGCCTCTTTCAGTAACTAGCTAGTAGGCCTCTCTTCCTCAACGTTGTGCTCTGAAGTAGTCATGCTTAAAGGTAGGGGTCCTTTAGATCTAGTTGGATAGCGGTGTGGTGCTAGAACGTACTAACAACTGACTGGTAGGGATTATGAAACAACAAACTCGTTAGTGTTAGGATTTAACAGATTCAGTAATCACATATTGGAATGCAATGTTTCCTAATCAATTAATCCTTTCTAACATGTCTTGCATGCGTCATCCAAGCTTGTCTTCGGAATCTTCAAACTTTCCCTTTTTATTTCACTTTTCTTTTGTTGTTAGTGGTGGTCGAAACTTATGTGGATTGCCTACGTATCACGTCCCCGCGTGAATCAGACCCAGCGAAGTTCGTGTAAATACAACACACAAAATATTTTTGAAGGTTTTCAATTATCATTCAAAAACATGAATACAAAAACCAAACTTAAAATGATGGTCAAACATATTACAGCCCTTTTATAAGAAGAACAGAATAATCTCACGACTAGACTCAAAATTTAAAGAAAATACAAGTTCAATCTAGACATGTTCTAAGGTTTTGATCTTTTGTGTCGGTGGGGCCCTGTCTGGACTGGCTGTGGTCCTTGGTGCAAGACCACTTCGCAGATTCTTTAGTTCCCCCATAATTTGATGGACATAACCCATGATGGAGGAGAAAAGGGCATCCCGGGGCATCTATTCGCATGATAGGCATATCATGTGAATGTAGTGCCCAATCTCGTCGATCCTTCCCCGAATGCCACCCCTTTATCTAAACAACTGTTCCATCTACCGGTTTTTCAACCCCAATACTCGCGCATTGTCTGCATGCCGATCTTGGAATTTTTCCATTTTTTCTTCCATCAGGGCCTTCATGTCGTAGCATCGTTTCCTGTCCTCCCTAGCTTCACGAGCCTATTTGTAGACCCGTTCTTGGAGAGTGGAATTTGTCTCTATTAATATACTGATGCTCATCTCATGACTCCTCTTGACCTGCTCCAAGTACTCCCTTCGTTTCGTTGTACCTTTCTCCCATCTAACCTACATCCTTTCCCTGCTAGCCTCGGACTTCTCCAACTTCTCTTGGCTTTCCTTGAGCTGTTGGTTCAATCTGTCTATCAACCTTTGATCAAATCGACTCCTTGGTTGGTTGTTGGCTTCTTTTCTGATCCGCCAGATTTGAGCCTTGAGAGTGTCATTTTCTTGGGTTAATTTCTTTTTGACCCCTTCGTCAGCTGCAATTTGTAAGACATTTTCATATTGGAGATCCTGCACACGTTTCTCTAGTTCTCCTATGCGGTCCGTGTACTCGCATTCTTTGGCCAACCAAGTTAATCTTTCTTGAATTTTATCATCGAAAGCTCGAATGTGAGGCCTTTTGGCAGGTCTAATAGTTTCAAGCTCAGGTACATGGTTCACGTGAAACCTCCTTTGAAACCAAGCAATATACTCGGGATCGACCTCGCCTTTAATAGGGTCTGGTACTATGGTGATACTTTTTAGATACCGACAACAGTACCAATCTCTATTCACCATTTCTTCAGGGATAGCTGCCTCGTGGTGCAATTCAACGGCTAGATTGCTTAAGTCTGTTTCCTCAGGTATCACCTGATATCTTCCAAGCTGTTTCAAGACTCTTTGTGGCGCATATGGCTGTATACTTCTTGCTCCTATTACCATCAAGCAGCCTTTTGAAGAAGTCATGTAAATGATCTCCGTTATTGGGAGCCACCCTATGGTCCATTCAACTTGATATGCTCTCAACTTTCTCAAATAGGAAATCCATGCTTCAAACCCCTCGGGTGTTTTATAATCTTCCACCCTTTCTTCGTATTTAACGATGAAGTTGGTCCCATTTAAAGCATGCTTTAAGAACTTAGGGTGGTGCCAACGTGTTCGATCATCCACATTTGCAGGAGAATGCTGCAACCTTCAAAAAACTAACTTCCAGACTTGCACAAAGTCAAGGCCCGGTACATGTCGGACAGCACAAGCGGGACAAGAGTGTGATCTTTTTTATCGATGAGAACCTGCGCGATCCTAGCCATACGGATATCTATTGAACCTTCAAAGTTTGGAAACACCATGATTCCTAAGAATGACACAACAAAAGCGAACCGGCGATAAACCTCCCACGTGATTTTGTTCTGTTTGTTGTTTAGACCTTTTTCATGTGTTTCAAATCCGGCTGAGTTTTCGAATCTGTAATACAAAAATTAGAACTTGCAACTCCCATTTCTCACGCGATCGTTGCTCGTTTTCTTGCTGATATTCAAGAGATCGAAGAATTTATGCACCGAGGGGGCCCTGGGAAATATAAGCTTCTGCATCCTTAACTCTTGGCCGAAAGCAATGTACCCAGCTATTTCTTCTAAGGTAGGGGTGAGTTCAAAATCGAAGAAATGGAACACATTGTTAACGGGATCCCAAAAAGTCACAAAAGCCTTGATCAAGTCATTTCGTGGCTTGATATGTAGTATGTCTAGCAAAGGACCCAACTACTCCTTTACCCAAACTTGACCGTCTTTATCCAGATCATTTCACCACTCTCGTAGTTGTACGTGAGCTCTTTCTATGATGACTTGGGGTGATTCTTGGACACTATCCATTTGAACCTGTGGAAATTCAAGATTTTAGGGATGACTCTTATAAACTCTCTGTGAAAGCACGTTTTCTAGATAAAACAGTATCACCGGCTTATTTATGACCAAAAATATTTGACACACTTTTTATGACTATTGGACCCGATGAGGGTTGCCTACGTATCTCACGTCCGGTGAGAATCAAACCGGCGTAGTTCGTCAAAGTAAACAAACTAGGTTTAAAAACAAAAAAAAACCTTTTGTTTTCTCAAATAAATCCAAAATATTATATATTTTTTTCAAATATATTATTTAAAAAAAACGAGACACACTAAAGTAAACTCTTTTTTTTCATTTTATTTTATATAAATTTCTAAAACAAATTAACAGGTTATTGACACTATTCAGGTAAAACTAATGGCTAATCCTCTATATTGTTAACCCTTTTTTTCTTTTTTTTTCTTTTTTTTTCAGTTTTCCAATATTTGAAGCTGGTCAGCATGCCGATCTAAACAAATAAATGCACAAAATTTGATGCAGCAGGATGGTCTTTTCACTTCAGGTTGCTTGTCCTAGACGGACCCAACCCCTATGTTGAGTCCCCTAAGTCAAATGCACATGATGCAGATAAGCATTTCTACTAGGGATCCGGCATGAAGCTGTGTTTTATCTAGTTACAAGAAAAACATGGGTTTTGGTCTAGAGTTGAGGTACACGAGCGGACAATTGGGCTGAGGAGGGGGCGACGTAACGGGAGCACTAAAGTCTGCCCGGCCTTGTCACTTACCCAACACTCGCTCTATTTGGAAGAATTTTTCAAAAGGCGGGCTACGCGAATGTATGCACCATTTTTTAGAAGACTCAGAAAGAAGTAGGGTTCCGGCACAGTTTATATACAGTTCACAAAATATCAAGGCGGTATAAGCAATCATTTAGCACATTAAAACAAATGGGTAACAAAATAAGATAATAAATAAGCCAAATACAACAATTGTTTAAAGCTCAAATTCTTAAACCCTGAACCAGTGGTTCTGGATTTTTCCGTCCTCAACAGAGTCGCCAGAGCTGTCACACCTCTTTTTTCCGCTACCCGCGAGGGCGCGAGATGTAAAAGGGAGTTTTTCCAATTAAAGGACAATCAAAACGGGATTCATTTATTAAGAGATTCAGAGTCGCCACTTGGGATATTTATGGTGACCCAAGTCACCGGTTTAAATCCCGAATTGAGGAAAAGTTTGACTCTATTTAACAGCCCACGAACCAGAAATCTGAATAAGGAATTCTGTTAACCTGGGAGAAGGTGTTAGGCATTCCCTAGTTCCGTGGTTCTAGCACGGTCGCTCAACTATCATATTTGGCTTAATTATCTGATTTTTAACTATTATGAACTTATGTTACAATTATTACTTCGAACCGCCTTTATTATTTATTACATTTAAAGAGGATTACAACATCCTGAGATTGCGTCTCAAACTGCGTCGCATAAATGCGTCCACAATTTTTGATGCGTTCTGACTTCATTGAGATTTGGATTTGGGTCACATAAATGTGTACCCGATTTTAGGGAGATAAAATTATTAAATGCGCGCCTAAAGATACTAGCACGATATTATTTTTTGGAACGCCGTGAAATTCGCTAAACGGCATGTCCCGCAGTCTAAGTATTTTTAACACATGTGCGTTTAGGTGGGTCCCGCAATTTTATATTTTTATTGAGCGAGGCTTGTCTTATTTGATTTTAAAGGGTGGTACTAAAGTGACTACATTCTTTATGTTCAATTCATCTCTTAAGTAAAAGAGAAAAATCATAATTAATTACATGCTTGAAAACTCGGATCTTATCAATTAACAAATTAAGACAAATACTAACGAAATATCTACAATTTAGTCTTACATAACGAGAAATTATTTTAGTGCCACATTCTGTAAGCGAATATTACGAAAAGTAAAAAATGATGAATAGAATATGGGATCTACAATTGATATTATAAAAATAGACTAATGATAACCTAGCTAAATTAAACTTTACATTATTAGATGAATAAAACTTTAAAGTCAATTATTTACATTTATTTTTTTGAAAACAAATTCGACCTTACTCATCAACATCTATTCAAAAGATTATCAAACTTAACCTTATCTTGTTTTGTTTGAACTCAAGTTACGCCTACCGGATTACGATCTTAACTTACTATGCCGAGCCAAACTTCACATATAGAAGATTTACCGATTTCATGAGATTATTAGCTATATTATTTACGCCTAATGCTTATATACGAGTGTTATGCACAAAACTCAAAATCATAAACTACAACTTACTTATATTCCGGTTTCATGAGTCCACAATTACACTTTTATAATCCAACCACCTACTATCGACTATATAAAAGAAATTTAAGAAATACAATACGTGCAAATATATTATAATCCATAGAGTTTTTATAATTCAGTTCATACATGGCAAAAATTATTCTAATACATGCTAAGATACATCAAGTAGACTAACTGCTTACGCCTAAACACACAAAAACAGAGAAATTCCAATGGCATCACTCCACCAATTCTATTACTTTCTTTCCATATGTTTGAAAAGCTTACGATAAGTACCTGGTATATGAAACCAAAGAAGATGAAGATCAGTAGAGGCAGCAACAGTACAAGCAACCAAACAGTAGGTTCAACAACAAATTCCCACAGTACCAAACTAGTTCAATCAACAGAATAATTTTTTGAGAAAGAAGGGTCAAATGACTACTGGAATAAATTCCAGCAAGAAACAATAAACAGTGACACCCCACAAACAACTCAGTCAAAACCAAATTTTGTGCCACAAGAATACCAAATGCCAATCACCAGTAGAAACAGAAAGAAACGGCAGTAGTGCAACAATAGTTTCTGGTTTTTTTTTTTAAAACACTCTAAGAAAAGGAAACTTGAAGCTTAAGTGAAACAGTAGTTGCCCACCAAAAGAGCTCACTTATCACTTTTAACTCTCAGAATTCTTAAAATCTCTCTGCCTGTCTTTTTCAGTCTCCCCCCCCCCCTTTTATAGACAACAACAGAGCCTTTAACCTTCAAATATTCTAAGTTTCTGCATCTATTGCCTTGCACGTGTGCCCCCTTTACCTTTTTAATCAATCCCCCCATGTTTTGTTCTGATTTCCTGCCTTTAAAAACACTCAGCAGCAATAAGAAACTAATTGCTGCCCTGATATTCTCTGCCCAACCCATTACCTAGTGTCTAATCCCCCTTTTTTAATTCAAAAGTGTCCTGGCAGCCTGAATTTGAAATTCAGGCATGCCCTGACAACCAAGATGCCTTCCACTTTAGTCTTAACCACAACTTGTTAATTCCTAACACTTTCCTTAATCAACAAAGCCTAGGCTGGTTAACTAATCCAAAACAGATTCAAATAACCAATTTAAATTCCAAATTCAATCAATGATCCGGACCAAATTCAACAATGTCAACAATACCACTATCCATTACTATAGCCAATAGACCTCTAAAATTAATCGATGACATTTACTTAATCAGCTTCATGTAATCGAAAACAAATAATTGACATACGATTTAATACTTCAAGAGTTTTCAGTCAAAAATAAAGGGGAGTACGAGACTAATCGAAACGAATGCATATTTCATAACAGGCACACTCAAACGAACAAAACAGAAGCACAATTGACCAAATAAAAAGGTCTGATGAAGATTGATAGAATAGAACAAATCGGAATTTAAATATGCTAATCAAAACAAATACCCAAGCATCAATATGAACAGAACAAAAGAAAGAAAATAGATTACCTCCAGAATTTAAAACTGGATGGACCTAGGCTTCAAATCAGACTGTTATCATTTTGAGGTCGAATGGAACTTAATCGAAGTATTTTCAACCGAAAATACTCCGATTAAGGTTGATTAGACCCCAAATATCTAATTAATCGGACAAATTTTACCATTTGGATTTTTAGGGTTCTTGAAGTCTCAATTTGGGGTTCGAACAGTTCTGGTCAGATTCGAAGGGAACCAAAGTTGTTTGGGGTATGAGAGAGGTCAGGGGAGTTATTGGTGTGAATTTGGGGCCGTTTGGCATAGTTTGAGTATTGGCTTGAATCTTCAATTGTAGATTCGAGAAGCTGGAGGTTGATTCGAGGTAAGGGGTTTGTGGATTTGGGTTAAGGGTGTGATGGGGGTTCCATGGTGTTAGTTTGGGTGGCCGGCGATGCCTTGCCGCCCAGTTTTTGGCGGTGGAACGGTCTGGTGGCGGCTAGTGTTTTCCCTCGTCTGTGAGGGAGATGATGAATGAGAGAAACAAGGGGTCGTTTGGGGGAATGAAACGGGCGGAAGGATTTAGGGGGTTTTGGTATACGAAAATGCATGAATTAATCTGAGATGTTGGATCACAAAAATCCAACGGCTGTGATCAATTTGCAAATCGAAACGGTGTCGTTTTGGTAATAGCAGGGCTGGGTTGGGTTGACTTGGACCGGGTAGAGGCAGTGTTTTGGGCCTGATTTTGGGTTCAATTAAGTGGCCCAGTTCCGATTTTCTTCATTCTCACTTGTTTTCTTTTTCTTCTTTTAATTTATAATCAACAAAAATTCTACACTAAATTGTAAAACCAAAATTGACCTAAAATATTAATTAACTTTTAATTATAAATATCACAAAAAATAAAATATTAATCACAAACAATATTACGCATTTGATCATTAAAATCTAAAATACAAAAATACATTATTTTTGTGATTTTTTCCAATTTGTAAAATAAAATTAATTACTCCTAATTGTAGAATTAAATGCTAAATGCACATGCAACATATAATATTTTGTTATTTTTCATTTATTTAAATGCATAAACATGCACGAACAAAGGCAAATAATGACATAAAATACCACAAAAATTTCACAAAAAGGCACACAATAAAACGATAATTTTTGTTTTGATTTATCTGGGAGTAGTTCATATAGGGCAAAAATCACGTGCTCACAACGGTAGAAACCTGCTAACCCCAAGAAACTCCGGATCTCGGTCACTGAAGCTGGTCGAGGCCAATTCTAGACCGCCTCAATCTTCTTTGGGTCCAACTGAATACCCTTTACTGATACGATATGACCCAGAAATGTAACCGAACTCAACCAGAACTCGCATTTTGAAAACTTGGCATACAGCTGATTATCCTTCAGAGTCTGAAGAACCACTCTGAGGTGCTGCTCGTGCTCTTCCTGGCTGTGGGAGTATACCAGGATATCGTCTATAAAGACTATCACGAACAGATCTAGATAAGGCATGAACACCCGATTCATCAACTCCATGATTGTTGCTGGAGCATTGGTCCACCCGAAAGACGTGACCAAGAATTCATAGTGCCCGTACCTAGTGCGAAAGGCTGTCTTAGGAATTGTCAGCCGCCCTGATCTTCAGCTGATGGTATCCCGACCTCAAGTCTATTTTTGAGAACACCCTCGCTCCTTGGAGCTGGTCAAACAAATCATCAATCCTCGGCAGTGGATACTTGTTCTTTATCGTCATTTTGTTTAATTGTCGATAATCAATACACATCCGCATTGAGCCATCGTTCTTTTTCACAAATAACACAGGTTCACCCTAGGGAGAAACACTAGGCCTGATAAAGCCCTTTTCTAGAAGGTCTTGCAACTGATCTTTTAACTCCTTTAACTCTGGCGGGGCCATACGATAGGGTGGAATAGAGATGGGCTGAGTGCCGGTGCCAGATCAATACAGAAATCAATATCCCTTTCGGGTGGCATGCCCGACAGGTCTGAAGGGAAAACCTCGGGAAACTCCCGTACAATAGGAACTGAATCAATAGACGGAATTTCCGTGCTAGAATCACGAACCTATGCCAAATAAGCTAGACACCGCTTCTCGACCATGCGTCGAGCCTTAACATAGGAAATAACAGTGCGAACGGAGTGGCCTAAGGTCCCTCTCCACTCTAGTCGGGGTGATTCTGGCAAGGCCAAAGTCACTGTCTTGGCATGACAGTCTAAGATAGCATGATACAGGGACAACCAGTCCATCCCCATATGACATCGAAATGCACCATGTCTAATAGCAATAAATCAACACGGGTCTCAAGACCCCCGAATATAACCACGCACGAACGATGCACCCGGTCGACTACTATAGAGTCACCCACTGGAGTAGACACATAAATTGGAATATCCAGGGCAGGCATGGCCAAGTATGGTACAAAGTAGGAAGACACATATGAATTCGTAGACCTATGGTCAAATAATACTGAAGCACCTCTGTCACAAATAAGAATGGTACCTGTAATCACAATACCTGATGCCTTTGCCTCTGGCCTAGCTGGTAAAGCATAAAATCGGGGATCATCACCTCCCCTCTAAGATACGTCTCTGGGATGGTCATCCACTGGCTGACCTCTACCTCTGGCGGGACGGTCTCGAGCTCCACCTCTACGATCTCTACCACCGCCTCTAGCTGGCTGGGCAGGATGTGGGTCAGTTGGGTCCTGAATCATGGGACGAGGACCCCACTGCTGAGTGTTGCCCATTGCTCGAGGGAAAAACCTGACAAGATGACCCGGGTCACCACAACGTAACAACATTTCGGCTGATGGGGCTGCTGGCCCTGACAACCTGAATGGCCCCCACGAACACTCTGAAGAGGCTGTGCACTAATGGGAGGCTAATCTGAATACTGCTCACGAACCCCACGATCACCGGGACCACCTTGCGAAGCCTGGAGGGCTGACTGAAAAGTCTTGGAAGACTGGCTATCATAATAATCCCTGCCTCCAGAAGAAGTACCACTAAATCTGCCGGAATGACGAGGCCTCTTTTCTGAAGGATAACCACCTCCCCGAGCAAGATCCATCTCAACTCTACAAGCTGCATTATCTGCCTCCTGAAAAGATATATCACTCCCAACTCCCATAGCCATCTGAAGTCGAATCGGCTGATTTAGCCCATCTATAAACCTCCGGACCCTCTCCCAATATGTGGGGAGTATACAACCGGATGACATGCCAGATCAATAAACCTCATCTCATACTGGGTAACAGTCATAGTACCCTGTTGGAGGCACTCAAACTGCCTCCGAAGTGCCTCCCGCTGGGTAACAGGGAGAAACTTCTCCAAAAATAACTCCGCAAACTGGTCCCATGTTAAAGCCGGGGACCCTGCTGGTCGAGTCAAACAGTAATCCCTCCACCAAGTCTTGGCGGATCCTGAAAGCCTGAATGTGCAGAAATCAACCCCATTGGATTCCACTATTCCTATAGTCTTGAGAATCTCATGGCAACTGAATAAGAAGTCTTGGGGATCCTCTTATGTGGCACCGCTGAAAGTAGTGGTAAACAGCTTGGAGAACCGACCAAGTCTCCATAAAACATCAGAAATCATGGCCACTCTATCTCCGGCCTGAGCTGTGGTGCCTGACTGAGTGGCCATAGCTGGCTGAACCACTGGTGCCTGAGGCTGGTGAGCTACTGGCTCCGGAGTACGTGCAACAGGAGTCTAGGCCCCTCCTCCAGCCTGAGAAGTGGCTGGTGCAACTGATAATAAGCCTGCTCTGGCAACACTGTCCATAAAACTCGCTATTCTGACCAGAGCCTCCAGAAGATCCGGGGTAAATAAGACCTCCCCTGGGACCTGAGCTGGGCCCACTGGAGCTGCTGGGGCTAGAACCTCCTCACCAATCTCAACATGAGGCTCTACCTCTGGAATCACTGCCTGTTGCTGAGCTTTGCCCCTACCACGGCCTCCGACGCGGCCTCGGCCCCTGCCCATCACGGGAGCTGCCTGGGGCTCAGGCTGCTGATCAGCGGATGAAGAAGCGCGTGTCTTCACCATCTGCGAAAGGACAGAGTAGAAATTCAATTAGTATTTGAGGAATAAATCGCACGAGAAGAAGGAACAAATGAGAGACTTTTTCCTAACTCAATAGACTCTAGAGGACAAGTACAGACGTCTCCGTACCTACCCCTCAAACTCTACTAAGCTTGTTCGTGAGTGGTGAGAACTATGTAACCTAGAACTCTGATACCAACTTGTCACGACCCGGATGTTCCCCCGTCATAGGGATCGTGATGGCGCCTACTCGTGGTAGCTAGGCAAGCCAATTCATTCAACATTTTCCTGTTCATACCATCATTTTTGTTCTCATATTTACTAGCAAGAAATAATTACTCAAACGGTTAAATGCGAAAGTCTTTCGAAATAGTAATGAATAATAATAAGGCAAAACAACTGATATAATCCTCTACCCAAGATGTGGAATCACCAACTTACAAACTACTAAGGAGTACTACACATAATGGTCTGAAAGAAAATAATAAACATCCGTCTGTCTCGGAACAATGAGATCACAACAATAATAAGATAAATAGAAGAGACCCGTGGACGCTTGCAAGCTTCCTCGATCTCGTAAGCACAGAAATCTCACAAATACTTTACTACTACTGCTGCTCCTACTCGAAACCCGGACCTGTGCAAAAACGCACAGAAGTGCAGTATCAGCACAATCCGACCCCATGTGCTGGTAAGTGCCCGGCCTATCTCGGTGAAGTAGTGACAAGCCTAGGACCAGACACTCGCATAAACCTGTGCAGTTCTATATATGTATATTCCACAAAATAACAGGATTATCAAGTAACACAATTAACAAAGGAATATCATGCTGGGGAAACACAATCAACAACATATAATGAATCAGTAAAGAGAATCAGAGTATAGTAAAAACAGCTATCATCAAAACAAGAAATTCAATTAGTTGCACGGCATCACCCTTCGTGCTTTTACTCTCATCCTCACATCTATGGCACGGCATGATCCTTCGTGCATGGTTCAAATAACAACGGCACGGAATGTTCCTTCGTGCATAATCAATAAACAAGGCACAGCATGATCCTTCGTGCATAATCAATAAACAAGGCATGTCATGATCCTTCGTGCATAATCAATAAACAAGGCACGACACCCTTCGTGCATTATCACTCTTCCTCACCCAAATAACAATCACAGTTAAGGGCAAAAGAATGAAACAATTAACATGAACCATCTCGGCAAGGGACACATTAATCATCACAGTAAAGTCCCGGCAAGGGAAGCAATAATCAACTTCACAATAAAGTCCCGGCAAGGGAAAACAATAATCAACTTCACAATAAAGTCCCGGCAAGGGAAAATAATAATCAACTTCACAACCCGGCAAGGGTTCAAGATTATGTCTTAAATACATCCCACATTAACTCACAATATATGTCAACAAACGACTCAGGGTCATGCTAGACGCCAGTGTATGGATGCTCGTCACCACAGCCCATACAACGCACTCGATCACATAGCAATTAGCACATTAAATCCTATTCCCTCAAGCTAGGATAGATCAAACACTTACCTCTAAGACTTGAAGTCCAATTATCCTTCAATTATAGCTTTACCTCGAATTTCAACCTTCAACTTGCTCGAATCTAATCACAATTGGTTCAATTACTTTAATAAATACTATATAAATTGGTTTGGATGCTTAAAAATGGTTTTCTCAAAGTTTAACCCAAAATTTCCCAAAATGCCCCTGGTCCCACGTGGTCGGAACTCAGGGTTCGGACCAAATTCCGGTTACCCATTCCCTCATGAGTTCAATTATATGATTTGTTTCGAAATCGGACATCAAATCGAGGTCTAATTCCCCAATTCATGGAAAACCTAGGTTCTACCCAAAAACAACAATTTCCACCATGAAAACCATTGATTTCTCTTGGAAAACATGTTTAATGATGTTAGGAATTGAAATAACTAAGTAAAAAGTGACTTACAAGTGATTTGGAGTGATCTTGTTCTTGGAGAATCATGTGTGGTGTGTTGGGTTTTGAAAGAATGAAGAAAAGGGGTTTAAAATTCGTTTAAGTATCAGATTGCACAGCTGTGGATATGGGAATTGCGAACATTTGTTCGCAATTGCAAACTTAGCAGGTTTTTGACTGAGGCCCTCGCATTTGCGAGAAAACGTTCATATTTGCGAACCTGGGCGTTCCCTGTCAACATCGCATTTGCGATAATAAGTTCGCATTTGCGAACTACGCTGAATACTATGGTCCTCACATTTGCGAGATATAGTTCGCTTTTGTGAACCAAGACCAGTCCAGGGCCTTTTTGCGTTTGCGACTTCTTGATCGCTTTTGCGAACTTAGCCTATTTCTGGAACACTTCGTAATTGCGAGTAATTCTTCGCAATTGCGAAGATATCAGCTGGGGGAAAAATACCAGCTGTGTTATTTTTTCAAAATCTGCTCTAACAGACTATCAAATCTTTACCCGAGCCCTCAGGCTCCAAACCAAACATGCACACAACTTCTAAAACATACTACGAACTTGCTCGCGCGATCAAATCGCCAATATAACCTCGTTTTCATAAAATCAAGCCTCAAGTTCATGATTTTCTTCCTTTAATTTCATAAACTTTCAAATTTGGAACTCAAGGTTCAAAACACATCAAATGACGTTAAAATATCAATAAACTTTGCAGGAAGTACTTAAATAATATTTAAGACTTGTACCGGGCGTCGGAACCAAAATTTGAGCCCGATACCATGGTCATTTAATCAATTTTTAATTTAATAATTTCAGCAAAAACAATTTAACAGAAAAATTCATATCTTGGGCTCTAGGCCTCAAAATTCGACCCCGGACGCATGCCCAAGTCCCATATTTTTCTACGGACCTTCCGGGACCGTCCGATCTCGGGTCCGGGTCCGTTTACCAAAAATGTTGACCGAAGTCAACTATATCAATATTAATATCAAATTTCTTCAAATTTTTCATAGAATTCACATATTCTAGCACAAAATCTTTCTGCCTACATGCCCGGACTATGCACGTAAATCGATGCAATATAAAATTAGGTTTTTAAGGCCTTGGAAGCATGGGACAAATGAGGAAATCAGGTGATGACCCTTTGGATCGTCAAAAGAAAGTTGTTACTTAGGAGGAGGCCGAGGATTTTTTGAAGAAAATGAAAGCGCAGGACTATTCAATATTAGAACAATTGAGAAAGACGCCAGTGCAAATATTTTTGTTGTCCCTGCTGTTTCACTCTGATGAACATCGTAGTGCATTAATGAAAATCTTGAATGAGGCTCATGTGCCTGAGAAGATTACAGTAAGTCATCTTGAAAAGAACACAAATAAAATCTTTGAGGTGAACAGGGTGACATTCTCAGATGACGAACTGCCAATAGAAGGAACAAAGCACAACAGAGCTTTGTACCTTACTATGAAATGTGAAGATTCTGTGTTAACCCGTGTGTTGATTGATAACGGGTCAAGTGCCAACATATGCCCTTTGTCTACTTTGGGAAAGCTCAAGTTTGGTAATGAAAGAATCCACAAGAACAGTATTTGTGTGCGTGGATTCGACTGAGGTGGAAAGAATACTGTCGGAGACATCGTGCTGGAGATTACCATTGGACCGGTGGAGTTTACAATGGAATTTCAAGTCTTGGATGTTGCTATATCCTATAATCTCCTACTGGGTTGACCATGGATTCATGCGGAAAAAGCCGTACCATCCTCACTCCATCATATGGTAAGGTTCGAATGGGACCGTCAAGAAATAGTGGTCCATGACGAAGATAATTCTTGCAACACCATCACTTCTTTTGAAGAGGTTGAGGGCAATAAAGGCCTTGGGTGTACCAAGTGGTGGATCAGTTGATAAAATTCCTGAAGGCAAGCATGTTGTGGTGCCAAAAATAGCTTCCGCATCAGTTATGGTTGCTATGGAGATGATGAAAAATGGGTTTCTCTCTGGGAAAGGATTAGGAGCTGCATTATAAGGAACACACAGCCAATATCTCTTCCCGGTAGCATTAACACTTTTGGGTTGGATTTTAAACCAACCATTGCTGATATAAAGAGAGCCCGAAAACTGAAGAAGAAAGGTTGGACCCTCCCCAAGCCTATCCCTCGCCTCTCCCATTCGTTCGTCAGGTCTGGAACAAAGAGGCGTTTGGCGCAGTAATGCCAGACTTAGCAGAGATAAGGCCTGAAAAAGAGCTACTTGAAAGATTTGAAAAACTGTTTGAAGAGGTGAATATGTTAGAAGCGGTTGAGGGCACAAGTAAAATGGGTGTCCAATTTGTTGGATCCCAAACCAAGCTGAATAACTGGGAAGTTATTCCTCTTCCGACTAGAATGGAGTTGTGGTAGTTAGCTTTTGTTGTTTCATCTTAAATCTGTTTTATTTCAAGGTTGTAATACATATTTCTATGTTCCGTCCAATCGGATATGTCAAACCTTGCTATCTTTTGAAATTTTAATGAAATGCAATTTCTTTCTTCCCCATTCTTGATAGCCTTATTTTATTTTTTCTTTTCTTGTACAGTCCATTTTATGCTGATTTCAATAGTGTGTCATGTGTAAGGAATTCCCGGCCCAGTCTTGATAATCAAATAGTAATACAAGAAATTGAATGTGATAACGAGGCAGAGTATGATTACGAGGAAGCTTTGGAAGAAATTAGTAAGAAGTTGAGCCAATATGAGGAAAAACCCAAACCAAACTTAACGAGACGGAGGCCATTAATCTATGGGATCAGGAAAATATTTGGGAAACAAAGATAAGCTTTCATTTGGAATCCTCAATAAGGGAAGAACTGATAAAATTGTTGCATGAATACAAAGATATATTTGCATGATCATACAATGACATGTCGGGACTGAGCACCGATTTGGTAGTCTATAAATTACCCACTTACTCAGAATGCCCACCTATCAAGAAGAAGTTGAGGAAATTCAAGACAGATATTAGTGTGAAAATAAAAGAAGAAGTCAATAAGCAGTTTGAAGCAAAGGTTATAAGGGTTACAAAATATCCCACCTGGTTAGCCAAAGTTGTGCCAGTTTCGAAGAAAGACGGAAAAACCAGGTTGTGTGTTGATTATCGAGACATCAATAAAGCAAGTCCCAAGGATAATTTTCCATTGCCAAACATCCAAATATTAATTGACAATTGTGCCAAACATGAGATTGGTTCTTTTATGGATTGTTATGCGGGTTATCACCAGATCCTGATGAACGAGGAAGATGCTGAAAAGACAGCATTCATCATACCTTGGGGAACATACAGTTATAGGGTGATGCCATTTGGAATGAAAAATGCCAGAACAACATATATGAGGGCAATGACTACCATGTTCCATGATATGATACATCGGAAAATTGAGTTTATGTGGATGATGTCATTATCAAGTCCAGAAAGCAATATGACCATGTCAAAGACCTGAGGAAGTTTTTCCAGTGGCTTCGAAGGTACAATCTCAAGCTCAACCCAGCAAAATGTGCTTTTGGGATGCCGTCAGGGAAATTGTTGGGGTTTGTGGTAAGTCGACGTGGTATTGAATTGGACCCATCTAAAATCAAAGCATTCCAGGAATTTCCTCTACCAAAGAGCAAGAAAGATGTGATGAGTTTGCTCGGCAGGTTGAATTACAATAGCAGATTTATCGCTCAGCTTATATCAACTTGTGAGACTATCTTTATATTGATGAAGAAATATGTTGTAGTTAAATGGACTAATGAATGTCAAGCCGCATTTGATAAAATTAAGGAGTACCTGGCCAACCCACCTGTATTGGTTCCGCCAGAGCCAGGAAGACCTTTAATCCTTTATTTGACAGTATTGGATAATTCTTTCGGCTGTGTATTGGGGCAGCATGATGAAAAACGAAAGAAGGAACATGCAATTTATTATCTAAGTAAGAAATTCACGTCTTACGAGGTGAAATATACTCAATTGGAAAGAACGTGTTGTGTTTTGACCTGGGTGGCATAGAAACTGAAGCACTACTTGTCAGCTTATACCATTTATCTCATTTCACGGCTGGACCCGTTGAAGTACATCTTTTAGAAGCCCATGCCCATAGGGAGGCTTGCTAAATGGCAAATCCTGCTCACACAGTTTGATATTGTTTATGGAACCCGCACTGCGATGAAAGCACAAGCAGTTGCCGATCACTTAGCAGAGAATCAAGTTGATGACGAATATGAACCACTGAAAACATATTTTCTTAATGAAGAAGCAATGAGTATTGAATAGTTGGAACAAGATGAAAAACATGGATGGAAGTTATATTTTGATGGGGCTGTTAACAACAAAGGTGTCGGGATTGGAGCCGTACTTATTTCAGACACACGTCAGCATTATCCTATCATCGCTCAACTTCGTTTCTTTTATACCAATAATATGGCTGAATACGAAACATGTATACTAGGATTGAGAATGGCTATAGATATGGGTGTTCATGAGATTTTGGTCATGGGTGACTCGGATCTCTTGGTACATCAGATTCAAGGAGAATGGGATACACGGGATTTAAAACTCATACCATACCGGCAATGTCTACATGAATTATGCCAATGGTTTCAGTCCATATAATTCAAGCATATCCCAAGAATCCATAATGAAGTTGCCGATGCTCTGGCCACTTTGGCATCTATGTTACATCATCCGGATAAAGCTTATGTGGACTCGTTACAAATCTAGATTTGTGATCAGAATGCTTATTGTAATACAGTAGAAGAGGAACTCGATGGTGAGCCGTGGTTCCACGATATTAAAGAGTATCTCAGAATGAGGGTGTATCCGGCACAAGCCGCAGGAGATCAAAAGAGAGCCATAAGAGGATTGGCAAGTGGATTCTTCTTTAATGGAGGGGTTTTGTACAAAAGAACCCCGGATCCTGATTTGTTGAGATGTATAGACACAAAGCAGGCTACAACAATTATGGCTGAAGTACATGCAGGAGTATGTGGACCACACATGAGTGGGTATGTGCTAGCAAAGAAAACACTCAGAGTAGGATATTACTGGCTTACTACGGAGCGGGACTGTATCAACTATGTGCGCAAATTTCATCAATGCCATATAAATCGAGATATGATTCATTCTCCACCATATGAGCTGCATACAAGGTCGGCACCATGGCCTTTCGTTGCTTGGGGTATGGATGTCATTGGGCCAATCGAACCCGCATCATCTAATGGGTGTAAGCGCGCAATTTTTGCCCTGTGAGAATTACTCCCAAAAAAATTCAAAATAAAATAATATTTTAGTTTGTTTGCAATTGTTGTGAATTTAGTGTCATTTTTTTGTTTGCATGTTTATTTGTCAAATTAATAAAAAAACAATTATGTCGCATTTGTTTTTAGGATTTAATTCTACAATGAGGAGTAATTAATTTTATCTTACAAAATGAAAATCACAAAAATAGGCATCTTTTGCATTTTAGCCTTTAATGTCCAAATTGTGTGATTGCATTTTAATTGTCATTTAAATTTAGGTGACAATTACTATTATGAGTTAATTAGTATTTTAAGATAATTTTGATTTTTATAAATTGAACTTAGTATTTTGGTTTTATTAATTAGAAAGTTGAATAACGGAGAAGAACAAAATAGAAAAAAAAATTAGATTGGGTCATCTTGCAAATTAAGTTACAAGCCCAAACAAAGAACCGTTACCCAACCCAAAACCCCTTAGCCCCAAAAAAGGAGATTTTAGATTTTAACCAAAAATAATCATAATCACGTAACATAAAGTAGTGTGGAGAAAGGGTATTAAGGAAGAAAACATGGAGAATAAAATATGGATTAGTGGGTTTTCTTTTAAATTAAAAAATATTTTCTTTTTAATAAAAAATCTGAATATTTTAGAAAATTCTTGCCCATAAATAGAAGAGAATATTTATGAAAAAAGGGGTGAAAAAAAAAGAGGAAAAAATAGGAGGAGGAGAAAAATACGGAAAAAAGAGAGCAGTATACACTCGATATACACGCTAGATACAGAATTATAAACGGACAAAATTTAATTTTTGAGAGTTTCTTTTGAGAATTGAAGAGAGTACAAAGCTAGAAAGAGAAAATAAAGAGAAATTCCGGAATATATTTTTCTTCCCTATTTTTACTGGTTTTTCTCTGTATTGCTGGGACTTTTTTGGATTAAGTTGTTTGAAGCTACTGTTGGTTGTTACTATTGATGTTGCTATATTTTCACCGCCCTATTGATTTCCCATCTTCCCCTTCTTTTCAATACCAGGTACACATTCTAAAAACCATGTGTTGATGTAAGCTCGAATTGTAAGTTGAAGTTTTGAAATGAAATAGAAAAATAAGTTGTTGATTAATATTTGTTATTATTTTCCATTTTATTAGTTTTGTCAAATTGTAGTTAGCTTCTATAATTTGAAGAATAAATTTATCATTTAGTCGGCTTGTGAGGGAACACCTTTTGTACTAATATAGAATAGCCTTTTAAGCATGTAATTAATTAGGACTTTATCTTTTCTTTTAGAGGTGAACCAAATAAAAAAAAATGTAGTCACTGTAAGATTATCCTTAAAAAAATGTTACGAGCCTCGCTAAATAAAAAAATAAATTTGCGGAGCCCCTCAGTAACAATGTTCACTTTTTCTTTAAAAAAAATTAACCAAACGCGGTAAATGATTTAAAATTACATTATAGTATTGAACATTTTTTAAAATCATATATTTAGCCATTACAATAATTTAAGCGACCGTGCTAGAACTGCGGGATCCGGGGGTGCCTAACACCTTCCCTCGGGTCAACAAAATTCCTTACTTAGAATTTCTGGTTCGCAGACTTCATTTGGAAAGTCGAATATTTTCCTCAAATTGGGATTAAGATGTCACGGCCCTATTCACCAATCGTGAACATGTTGTGATGGCACCCAGTCCCCACGACTAGGTAAGCCTAACACGTTGCGGAATATACAAGTTTATGAACATTTAATAAGAATTAGCAGAAAATAAGATAAAAGGAATGTAATCCGTGCCGCTTGGCACATACACCCATCAAATACATTGTATAAAACACCACCAAGACCCGGAATCCCACGGGTAACACAGACTAAAAGAGAACATACAACTGTAGCTCTATGTATAAAGAGTATCTAACAACGGAATGAAGGAAAAACATCTACTAGCACTATCAAAATAGAAGGAAGGCCTCCAGATCTGCGGACGTAGCAGATCATACCTCGAGGTCTCCCAAAGCGCTGCTGAATCACCTGGTATGAGCCTGTCCTGATGTACCTAGATCTGCACAACAAAAGTGTGCAGAAGAGTAGCATGAGTACACCACGGCGGTACTCGGTAAGTGCCAAGCCTAACCTCGATGGAGTAGTGACGAGGAAGGTCAGGGCCCTACTGAGAGGAAACAATTACAAAATGATAATAATAATAATAATAAGCATTTTAAATGATAATAATTCCGAAATAACAACAATAAAACGATTACTACAACCGTCTACAATTAAGCTAACAACAAGTAACAAACTCATTTAACAAGTCCAGGACCTGTGGGAATTGAACCCACAGTCCCATCAACAGTACCCCTGGGTCTCCGGGAATCGAACCCGCAGCCCATGTCTCAATATAACCTCAGGATCTCCGGGAATCGAACCTGCAGTCCACAACAATATCACTCTGGGTCTCTGGGAATCGAACCCAAAGCCCTGGGATCTCCGGGAATTGAACCCGCAGTCCATAAACACAACAAATAAAGAAAATACACAGAGAGAATATAATATGCTTAACTACAACTTCACCGAAAATAGTGCCAACAACTATCAAGAAATTCAAGTAAGACAATTAGGCAACTAGACAGTTAAATCCTATCTAATCATGCTTTTCCAACTATTACTGGGTAAGAGTATCGATTTAATCAGCTAAGAGCAGGAATATCACTAATCGGACAATTTAAGTAAAGTATGTGTTACAACAACCAGCGCATGTACACGCCCGTCACCTCGCGTACAAGGCATTTAAACTATCATATAATATCCTAGGGGTGAAAGTTCCCCCACACGAGGTTAGACAAGCCACTTACCTCAACTCCGGTACAAAACCGCTAAGAAACAACTCTCTTGCCGCGAACTTCGGCCTCCACAGGTGTAATATCTGATAAAAATCAATAGAGTCACATCAAAATAGGCTAATTGGGCATTAGCCAATCAAAACAACTCAAAATACACCAAAACCCCCAAGTTTCCAAAACCCAACTTTCAGTACGCTTATCGAAAAATCACAAAAATTATATATTCGGGTTCCTTATCTCAATACGAGTCCGTGCATATAAAAGTTATCGAAATCGGACTTCGTTTGCCCATTCAAATCAAAGGTTTTCTAAAATTTAGGCCTAGGGCTCAAACCCACCTTTAATCTTCCATTTTCAGTGAAATAATCACGGATTTCATGATAAACTAACAAATTAAGGTCAAGAAACTTACTCCCGATGATTTCCCGATGATATCCCAGCGTTTCCCCTTCAATTTCCTCTCTTGGAGCTCAACAATGGCGGTTTTTGTGTGTTAGGTCGCGACTGAAATGTTTCTGGACTTAAAGTCACTGCCAGGCCAATTAACTCTACGCGATCGCAGCACAGGGCTTGCGATCGCGATGCACAAATCCTGGGCGGCCTCTTTTTCCTCTACGCGATCGCGTGGTCCTGGACGCGATCGCAGTGAACAACATAGCGACCCTACACGATCGCAGTGATACGAACGCGATCGCGAAGAACAAACTCGGCCGGCTTCCCAAACTACCCTACGCGGTCGCATACTACCTCACGCGATCGCGATGCTTCAACTTCCAGACTTACGCGATCGCACGCCTCACCTCGCGATCGCAGAGCTCTGGGCTTTCCCATTACGGGATCGCATCCTAGGCATCGCGATCGCGATGTATTACCACCACACCTTACGCGATCGCATGGCCATCTCTGTGATCGCGGAGAGCAAAATTGCTCTGCAATTATTGCTGCAGAAACAGCAGTGCCTTTGGCACAAAATGGTCCATTTGGACCCTCGAATTCATCTCGAGGATCCCGGGAGCCCAACGAAATCCACCAACATACTCCAAAACACGATACGAACTTGTTCCAATCATAAAAACACCATCCTAAACATCAAAATCACCAATTACACATGGATTCAAGCCTAAGTTTCTTAAAACTTTCCGAATTGCATATTCGATCTAAAACCCTACCAAACGACGTCCGAATGACCTGAAAATTTGCGAACATATCCAAAATCACATAACGAAGCTACAGAAATTGTCGGAATTCCATTCCGACCCCCGGATCAAAATCCCACCTATCGTTCGGATTCGCCAAAATTTGAAACTTCGGCATTTCAAGCCTAATTGAGCTACGGACCTCCAAAATACTTTCCGAACGCGCTCCCAACCCCGAAATCACCTAACGGAGCTAATGGAACCATCAGATTTCCGTTCTGAGGTCCTCTTACCATTGTTCCGACTACGGACCATTTTCTAACTTTAAAGCTCTCATTAAGGGACTAAGCGTCCCAAAATGCTCCAAATTTCAGAACCGACTCTCCCGGCAAACCACAATAGCAGAAATGAACTTAGGGGAACAGTTAAATTAGGGATTGGGGCGTAATTTTCTAAAACGACCGGCCGGGTCGTTACATCTTCCCACACTTAAAAGATTCGTTCATCCTTGAACGAGCATAGAAAACATACCTGGAGTAGTGAAAAGATAAGGGTACTGGCTGCGCATATCCTGCTCGGTCTCCCAAGTCGTCTCCTCGACCGGCTGGCCCCGCCACTGAACCTTTACCGAAGCGATGTTCTTTGACCTTAGCTTCCTGACCTGCCTGTCTAGAATGGCTACTGGCTCCTCAACATAAGACAGATCTTTGTCTAGCTGAACAGAAGTGAAATCCAACACATGCGACGGGTCACCATGGTATCTCCGGAGCATAGAGACATGAAATACGGGGTGAACTCCGGCTAGACTAGGAGGTAAGGCCAACTCATAAGCAACCTCCCCAACACGCCTCAAAATCTCAAATGGGCCAATAAACCTAGGACTCAGCTTTCCTTTCTTCCCAAACCTCATAACGCCCTTCATGGGCGAGACTCAAAGCAGAACCCGCTCACCAACCATAAAAGCCACATTGCAAACCTTCTTGTCCGCATAACTCTTTTTCTGGACTGGGCTGCACGAAGTCTATCCTGAATCACCTTAACCTTGTCCATAGCATCCTGAACCATATCAGTACCTAGCAGTCTGACCACGCCCGGCTCGAACCAACCCACGGGAGACCTGCACCTCCTACCATATAGAGCCTCATACGGTGCCATCCGAATACTGGACTGGTAGTTGTTGTTATAAGCAAACTCCGCCAGTGGCAAGAAGTGATCCCATGAACCTCCAAACTCAATCACGCACGCACGGAGCATGTCCTCCAAAATCTGAATAGTGCGCTCGGACTGACCATCAGTCTGGGGATGAAACGCTGTGCTCAGCTCCATCCGAGTACCTAACTCCTGTTGTACGGCTCTCCAGAACCGTGGAGTGAACTGAGTGCCTCTATCTGAAAAGATGGAAACTGGAATACCATGCAGCCGAACTATCTCCCTGATATAGATCTCCGCCAGTCGCTCCGATGAATAAGTAGTGCTCACCGGTATAAAATGGGCGGACTTGGTTAGCCGATCAACAATAACCCAAATGGAATCAAACTTCCTAACAGTCCGTGGAAATACAAAGTCCATGGTGATACACTCCCATTTCCACTCTGGAATCTCAATCTGCTGCATCAATCCACCCGGACGCTGATGTTCATACTTCACCTGCTGGCAGTTGAGGCATCTGGAAACATAATCAACTATATCCCTCTTCATCCGCCTCCACCAGTAATGCTGTCTCAAGTCCTGATACATCTTCGCGGCTCTCGGATGGATGGAATACCGCGAGCTATAGGCCTCTCCTAGAATCAGCTCTCGAAGATCATCTACATTGGGCATGCAGATACGCCCCTGCATCCTCATAACTCCATCATCCCCGATGGCAACATCTCGAGCATCACCACACCGAACTCTATCCTGAAGGAAAAGCAAATGAGGGTCGTCAAACTGACGCTCCCTGATGCGGTCAAATAGAGAAGACCGAGAAACCACACAAGCCAGAACCCTGCTGGGCTCCGAAAGATCCAGTCTAACAAACTGCCTGGCTAAAGCCTGAACATCCATCGCCATAGGCCTCTCCGAAGCTGGTAAATACGCCAAACTCCCCAAACTCTCTACCTGACGACTCAAGGCATCGGCAACCACATTAGCCTTGCCCGGATGATAGAGAATAGTAATATCATAGTCCTTCGGTAGCTCCAACCATCTCCTCTGATGCATATTCAGGTCCTTCTGCTTAAGCAAGTGCTGCAAGCTCC
Source organism: Nicotiana noctiflora (assembly GCA_032618575.1). Classification (NCBI taxonomy): domain Eukaryota; kingdom Viridiplantae; phylum Streptophyta; class Magnoliopsida; order Solanales; family Solanaceae; genus Nicotiana; species Nicotiana noctiflora. The sequence continues at coordinate 105,672 of JASVEL010000256.1, forward strand.
GGTGATCAGTGTAGATCTCACAAGGAACCCCATATAAGTAATGACGTCAAATCTTCAAGGCGTGAACAATGGCAGCTAGCTCCAAATCATGAACAGGGTAGTTCTTCTCATGCACCTTCAACTGTCTGGACGTGTAGGTAATCACCCTACCATCCTGCATAATACCACATCGAGTCCAACTCGTGAGGCATCACAATATACAGTATAGGACCCCGAACCTGTAGGCAACATCAATATAGGGGCCAAAGTCAAAGCTGTCTTGAGCTTCTGAAAGCTCGCCTCACACTCTTCTGTCCACTAGAAAGGGGCACCCTTTTGGGTCAATCTGGTCATAGGTGCTACAATCGAAGAGAACCCCTCTACGAAACGACGGTAATAGCCCGCCAAACCAAGGACTCTGCGAATCTCAGTAGCGGAGGAGGGTCTGGGCCAACTCTGCACGGCCTCCACCTTCCTCGGATCTACTCGAATACCATCACTTGACACCACGTGACCCAAAAATGCCACTGAACTCAACCAGAATTCACATTTAGAGAACTTGGCATATATTTGCTTCTCCCTCAGAATCTGAAGCACTGTCCTCAAATGCCGCTCGTGCTCTTCCCGACTTCGGGAATATACTAGAATATCATCAATGAAGACAATCACGAACGAGTCCAGATAAGGCCTGAACACACTATGCATCAAGTGCATAAAGGCTGCTGGGGCATTAGTCAGCCCAAAAGACATCACGAGGAACTCATAGTAACCATACCGAGTCTTGAAAGCAGTCTTCAGGATATCTGGCTCCCGAATCTTCAACTGGTGATACCCAGAGCGCAAATCAATCTTAGAAAACACCTGTGCGCCCTGTAGCTGGTAAAATAAATCATCAATGCGTGGCAAAGGATACCGGTTCATTACTGTAACCTTGTTCAGCTGACGATAGTCAATACACAAACGCATAGAATCGTCCTTTTTCTTCACAAACAACACAGGAGCACCCCAAGGCGAAACACTGGGTCGAATGAAACCTTTAACAATAACTCCTGTAACTGATCCTTTAACTCCTTCAACTCAGGAGGAGCCATACGGTACGGTGGAATAGAAATGGGCTGAGTGCCCGGCAACAAATCAATAGCAAAATCAATATCTCTGTCGGGCGGCATGCCCGGGAGATCAGCTGGAAATACATCAGCAAAGTCACGTACCACAGGAACGGAATCAATAGAGGGAGTGTCAATACTGACGTCCCGCACATAGGCTAGATAAGAAGCACACCCCTTCTCAACCATACGCTGAGCTCTGAGAAAAGAAATAACACGGCTAGGGGTGTGATCTAGAGTACCACTCCACTTAATACGTGGAATGCCTGGCATAGCCAGCGTCACGGTCTTGGCGTGACAATCAAGAATAGCATAATGGGGCGACAACCGGTCCATGCCCAGAATAATATCAAAATCGACCATCCCGAGCAGCAATAGATCCGCTCTGGTCTCAAAATCACAAATGGTAACCAAACACGACCGATATACACGGTCCACAGCCAAAGAATCACCCACCGGAGTGGAAACATAAATGGGGGCACTCAAAGAATCCCTAGGCGCGCCCAGATGAGAAGCAAAGTAAGAAGACACATATGAAAAAGTGGAACCAGGGTCGAATAGAACCGATGCCTCCCTGCGACTGACCAGAATAATACCTGTGATAACAGAATCAGATGCAACAGCCGCAGCACGATCAGGAATAGAATAGAATCTGGCCTGTCCCCCCTCTCGAGGGCGGCCTCTGGAACTCTGACCCCTGCCCCTGGCTGGCTGGGCAGGTGGAGTGGCAGCTGGAGCTGGAATGATAGCCTGCTGGCCCTGAGAACTACGCGGATGCTGTGATGACTGATGAGGGGCTCCTCTTCTGCGCCTGGGGCACTCCCTAACCAGATGGCGAGTATCCCCGCACTCAAAACAAGCTCTGGGAGGACGCGGTGGCTGAGACTGACCAGCCTCACCCCCACTAGTCTGACCCCTGGAAGTACACAGCGCAGGAGGTGCAATGGAAACTGGGGGAGCATAATAAGGCTCCTGAGGTGCTGGAGGAGCTGGAGCACTACCGGCCGCGGGCAATGCTGAGTAAACTGGGCGGCCGGAATAACCCCTGCCAAAACGACCGGCTGCTGAAGTGCGGGCACCATAGAAATGGCCCGACTCACGAGACCTCTTGGCCTCTCTCTCTCCCCGCTCTCTAGGGAGCATACTCTCGATCCTCCTGGCAATGCTCACCGCCTGCTGATAAGATATATCTGTCTCCAACTCTCTGGCCATGCTGGATCGGATCGGTGGAATCAGGCCCTCAATAAATCTCCGCACCCTCTCCCGGACCGTGGCTACCAAGGCCGATGCATGCCTGGCGAGACGGGTGAAACTGATAGCATACTCCGATACTGACATGGAGCCCTGTCGCAACCGCTCAAACTCCAAGCGCCAAGAATCCCTAAGGCTCTGGGGAACAAACTCCCTCAAAAACAGATCTGAAAACTGAGTCCAGGTCAATGAAGCAGACTCCTCTGGACTATCCAACTCGTACGTGCGCCACCAATCGTAAGCAGCCCCATGAAACTGAAAAGTAGTGAAGGAAACCCCGCTGGTCTCCACAATCCCCATAGTACGAAGAATACGATGACACTCCTCCAGAAAATCCAATGCATCATCTGAAGCCAACCCACTAAACACTGGAGGGTCATATTTCTTGAACCTCTCCAATCTATGCTTCTCGTCCTCAGAGGCAGCTGACTCGCCTCCGGCCGTGCTCGGGGCGGCGGGAGGCATAACCAAAATCTGCGGGACTCGTCCCAGCGCCACACTGTTGCTCGGGTGTGATGGGCTGCGGGAGTACGGGCCCCTCCCCGGCTCCGGATGTAGGCTGCGGCGAGAGGGAGCGATCTTGCTCGAGCTAAAGTGGTATACATACTCGTGAACGTAGGCCAGGGTCTCCTAGAGTGCTGGAGTAGTGGCAGTTGTAGTCGGTGTACCAGGTGCATGCGCTCCAACCTGGTCTACCTGTGGCACCTCAGCGGCAGCGCGCGCGGGTGTTGTGGCTGCACCTCAGGCGCGTCCTCGTCCTCTGCCTGGGCCCCGACCTCTGACGGAGGCAACAGGGGGCGCGGGTACCTGATCGTCGCGAGTAGCTCGTGTCCTCACCATCTGTGAGAGAATAGAAAGCAATAGTTTAGATTTGATGCCAAAAATGTCGCACGACAAGGAATCCAAAAGAAATGAAGCGTTTCCTAAACAGTTACATAGCTCCTCGTAGATAAATACGGACGTCTCCGTATCGATGAGCGAGGCTCTAAGTAACCGGTCTGTGTCCCGTGACTCATATGAACCTAGAGCTCTGATACCAACTTGTCACGACCTTAGTTCACCAATCGTGAACATGTCGTGATGGCACCCAGTCCCCACGACTAGGTAAGCCTAACACGTTGCAGAATATACAAGTTTATGAACATTTAATAAGAATTAGCGGAAAATAAGATAAAAGGAATGTAATCCGTGCCGCTTGGCACATACACCCGTCAAATACAATGTATAAAACACCACCAAGACCCGGAATCCCACGGGTAACACAAACTAAAAGAGAACATACAACTGTAGCTCTATGTATAAAGAGTATCTAACAATGGAATGAAGGAAAAACATCTACTAGCACTATCAGAATAGAAGGAAGGCCTCCGGATCCGCGGACGTAGCAGATCGTACCTCGAGGTCTCCCAAAGCTGCGGAATCACCTAGTACGAGCCTGCTCTGATGTACCTGGATCCGCACAACAAAAGTGTGTAGAAGAGTAGCATGAGTACACCACGGCGGTACTCAGTAAGTGCCAATCCTAACCTCGATGGAGTAGTGACGAGGAAGGTCAGGGCCCTACTGAGAGGAAACAATTACAAAATGATAATAATAATAATAAGCAGTTTAAATGATAATAATTTCGAAATAACAAAAATAAAATGATTACTACAACCGTCTACAATTAAGCTAACAACAAGTAACAAACTCATTTAACAAGTCCAGGACATGTGAGAATTGAACCCACAGTCCCATCAACAGTACCCCTGGGTCTCCGGGAATCGAACCCGCAGCCCATGTCTCAATATAACCTCAGGATCTCTGGGAATCGAGCCTGCAGTCCACATCACAATAATATATAAATAGCTCAAGATTTCCGGGAATCGAACCCGCAGTCCATATCTCAATAACATCAGGATCTCCGGGAATCGAACCCGCAGTCCATATCTCAACAACATCGGGATCTCCGGGAATCGAACCCGCAGTCCATATCTCAATAACATCGGGATCTCCGGGAATCGAACCCGCAGTCCATATCTCGATAACATCAGGATCTCCGGGAATCGAACCCGCAGTCCATATCTCAATAACATTAGGATCTCCGGAAATCGAACCCGCAGTCCACAACAATATCACTCTGGGTCTCTGGGAATCGAAACCACAGCTCTGGGATCTTCGGGAATTGAACCCGCAGTCCATAAACACAACAAATAAAGAAAATACACAGAGAGAATATAATATGCTTAATTACAACTTCACCGAAAATAGTGCCAACAACTATCAAGAAATTCAAGTAAGACAATTAGGCAACTAGACAGTTAAATCCTATCTAATCATGCTTTTCTAACTAATACCGGGTAAGAGTATCAATTTAATCAGCTAAGAGCAGGAATATCACTAATCGGACAATTTAAGTAAAGTATGTGTTACAACAACCAGCGCATGTACATGCCCGTCACCTCGCGTACAAGGCATTTAAACTATCATATAATATCCTAGGGGTGAAAGTTACCCCACACGAGGTTAGACAAGCCACTTACCTCAACTCCGGTACAAAACCGCTAAGAAACAACTCTCTTGCCGCGAACGTCGGCCTCTACAGGTGAAATATCTAATAATAATAAATAGAATCACATCACAATAGGCCAATTGGGCATTACCCAATCAAAACAACTCAAAATACACCAAAACCCCCAAGTTGCCAAAACCCTACTATCGGTACGCTTATCGAAAAATCACAAAAATTATATATTAGGGTTCCTTATCTCAATACGAGTCCGTGCATATAAAATTTATCGAAATCGAACTTCGTTTGCCCATTCAAATCAAAGGTTTTCTAAAATTTAGGCCTAGGGCTCAAACCCACCTTTAATCTTCCATTTTCAATGAAATAATCACGGATTTCATGATAAACTAACGAATTAAGGTCAAGAAACTTACCCCCGATGATTTCCCGATGATATCCCGGCGTTTCCCCTTCAATTTCCTCTCTTAGAGCTCAACAATGGCGGTTTTTGTGTGTTAGGCCGCGACTGAAATGTTTCTGGACTTAAAGTCACTGCCAGGCCAATTAACTCTACGCGATCGCAGCACTGGGCTCGCGATCGCGATGCACAAATCCTGGGCGGCCTACTTTTCCTCTACGCGATCGCGTGGTCCTGGACGCGATCGCAGTGAACAACATAGCGACCCTACGCGATCGCAGTGATACGAACGCGATCGCGAAGAACAAACTCGGTCGGCTTCCCAAACTACCCTACGTGGTCGCATACTACCTCACGCGATCGCGATGCTTCAACTTCCAGATTTACGCGATCGCACGCCTCACCTCGCGATCGCAGAGCTCCGAACTTTCCCATTACGCGATCGCATCCTAGGCATCGCGATCGCATCCTAGGCATCGCGATCGCGATGTATAACCACAACACCTTACGAGATCGCATGGCCATCTCCGCGATCGCGGAGAGCAAAATTGCTCTGCAATTATTGCTGCAGAAACAGCAGTGCCTTTTGCACAAAATGGTCCGTTTGGACCCCCGAATTCATCCCGAGGCTCCCGGGACCCCAACGAAAACCACCAACATACTCCAAAACACGATATGAACTTGTTCCAATCATAAAAACAGCATCCTAAACATCAAAATCACCAATTACACACGGATTCAAGCCTAAGTTTCTTAAAACTTTTCGAATTGCACATTCGATCTAAAACCCGACCAAACGACGTCCGAATGACCTGAAAATTTGCGAATTGTCGGAATTCAATTCCGACCCCCGGATCAAAATCTTACCTATCGTTCGGATTCACCAAAATTTCAAACTTCGGCATTTCAAGCCTAATTGAGCTACGGACCTCCAAAATACTTTCCGAACGTGCTCCCAACCCCGAAATCACCTAACGAAGCTAATGGAACCATCGAATTTCCGTTCCGAGGTCGTCTTAACACTATTCCGACTACAGCCCATTTTCTAACTTTAAAGCTCTCATTTAGGGACTAAGTGTCCCAAAATGCTCCAAATTTCAGAACCGACTCTCCCGGCAAACCACAATAGTAGAAATGAACTTAGGGGAATAGTTAAATTGGGGATTGGGGCGTAATTTTCTAAAACGACCGGCCGGGTCGTTACATAAGATAAACCGGTGACTTGGGACACCAAAAGCCAAACTTTTCCCAAGTGGCGACTCTGAAATAAATAAATAATCTCATTTCGAATATTGTCACTTAAATTGGAAAAACTTCCTTATGCATTATCCTTCGGGGTAAGTGTGTAAAAAGGAGGTGTGACAGCTCTAGCGACTCTGTTGGGGATACAAACCCAGAACCACTAGTTTAGGGTTTAAGAATTCGAGCTTTGAATAATTATTGTATTTGGCTTATTTATTATCTGATTTTATTATATGTTTGTCTTAATGTGTTAAGTGTTGCTTCTACCGCTTTGATATTCCGTGAACTGTATATAAATTATGTCGATACCCACCTCTCCTCTGCGTCTTCTTGAATTTAGCATCGGGCATTTGCTGGACATAACCCATTTTTCTTTGAGATAGTCGAGGTGTTTGGCACCCGGTGAAGGATTTAGTCACACATGTTTTAAGCGGGGAGTACCACCAGTTAAGCCAGAAAGTCATGCTACCGGTACACTGACCCTCCCCGGCTCGAGTAAAAGTCAGTCTAGATACTTTTCCAACAGGATGTTAACCTAGAATAACAAAGCCTCATGCCGGATCCCTAGTAGGAATGTTATTTGCATCATGTGCATTTTTTACTTAGGAGACTCAACACAGGGGTTGGGTCTGTCTAGGACAGGTGTACCTAAAACGAAAAGACCACCGTGATGCATCCTGTTTGTGCATTTATTTGTTTCGGACCTGCACGCTGATCGGCTTAACTTAAAAAAAAGAGTAAAAAAAGTTGGTTTGAAGAAAAGAAATATACAAGTGTATAGGGTTAAGGGATTTAATCACATGCTTTGGAAGTACCAAATAATACCGAAACTCTTGTAAATTTTGAAAAAAAAAAGAAAAAAAAAGAGTTTTTCGTTTCTTCTAAAAAGAATAATATATCTTGTTTTGTGGAACTACGCGAGTTTGATTCTCACCGGATATAAGATACGTAGGCAATCCTCATCGGTTCCAACCCTAACTTTCAAAAAATCCAAAAATATCTTCCTTTAATTCCTTCATTGGAAATATCTCCTTAGAAAAAAAAAGTTTTTAAACTCAAAAATAGTTTCCTTCTTTCTCAGTCCTTCATAAGAAAAAAAGTTCAATAAAAATAAAAAACCAAAATACGGGTTTCCTTCATTTTGAAGTATTTTTCCAAAAACAAATAAAAAAAAATGAAAATCCAAAAAAGATGCTCCTTAGATATCTTTCTTTTGTAAATGTCAATATAAAATTGAAAAAATATAAGTCCAAAAAATATTTTTGCTTCTATTTAGAAGTACTTTTGTAAATAAACTAAAAACTCAGAAATCCAAAAATATTTTCTTAGAAGTAACTCTTTTAAAAAATTAAGAGGTAACATCCAAAATCCAAAAATATTTTCTTTCTTCCTTAAAAAAGATAAAACAAATAAAAATTCAAACAAAAATATTTTTTTTACTTCTAAGATTCCCAAAGTTCTAATCAAAACAAAAGGAATATTTAGAAGTCTTTCTTTCAAAAAAAAATAATACAAAAATTTCTTTCTTCTTTTAAAACATTGTTTTAAAAAAAAAGAGTCAAAAAAAATCAAATCAAAAAATATTTTTTCTTTAGCCTTAAAGCTTTCATGGTCTGAGTTTTATAAAAAGATAAAAAATTTAATTTACTCAATTCTCAATCCTCTCGAACTACGGAAGATCTGATTCATGCGGGGTCATGATAAGTAGGAAATCCCCATCAAATTTGATCACAGTCATAAATAAACTAAGAGAAAAATAATGTGAAAAAAAATATAGAGCGACAAAAAAAAAGCAACAAAAACAAACCAAAAAAAAATCAAAAAAAAAGAAAGAGAGAAAACGAGAGTGCCAAATAATAAATGAGCGGCCATAATAAGATAAAAAATCAAGACTGATCAAAGAGGCAGAAATGAAGAAAAGAGGTACAAAATAAAAGGGGCTAATTAAGGCCGGGATGAAATATGCAACCCGTTCAAACACATGGTAGAAGCGTTTAACTGTTTAGGTGCATTGCATCCCAACGTGCGATTTCTTATATGTTAAATGCCTCAGAACTAACAAGGTTGGATGTGTGAGCAAATTAGCTAGGTTCTATTCAGGTGTTTGGTTTTTATGGTATGTGGTAATGAATGCGCAACCGTGCTCGCGACCACAACATTATCCACAAAGTCGAGCTCCACCTCCCAGTACTGCCCATCCTTACCAAGCTCCACATAAAATCAACCAAATGATCCTCAATACAATCCTCGCCCAAGAGAGCCTTTCAAAAAGAATCAATTCACCTCTATTGGTGAATCATACTCGGGTTTGTTCCAAAAGCTAGTCAGGCGAGTTTTCCTGCAGCCAGTGGCCTAAATCCCGGCTGGACCCCGAGTCCCCCTCACACCGAGCTGATGTTATATGTGAATACCACTCTGGAGTAGTGGGACACAATACAGAGGCTGTTGGACCCTCAAAAGGGGGGGTTGAAAATTTGATTGAAGTTGAAAGAATTGTTTTCCAGGAGGAAGAAGCTCTTGATGTGATGAACAATCTGTTATCTACCCACAACATCAGGCCAATAGTAGGAATGATAGGTGAAGTTGAGGAATTTGATCCGGCACTGAAGGCTATTGAGCCCATTGTCGAGATAGAAGAAAAGACGAAACGGTTGCCAAGCCTAAAAGTTCCCCTTCAAATGGGAGTCTCGGTAGCCAGTTTTGCTATCCTTTCTGCGTCCGGGTTATATCAGAGTGTGATCCAGATATTTTACTTTATTGTCTTATTTTCCGACGTAAACCTTTTTTCTTCAAAATTGAAAAGAAAAAATAATCAAAAAAAAAGAAAAAAAATCAAATAAAATTAACATTTCTTCGTCGAGGAATGTCTCTTATCTTAATCTTGTCATTTCTTATTCTCTTTCAGTTTTATTAAATACAGATTTCAATAACATGATGATAATAAGTGAATTTGACTATACTTATGCTCTAAATAATCACACTTTAATATAGTTTTGATAATATTTATGATAGCAAAATGCTCTTATTAGTGTTTTAAGTGTGTTATAGGTACACAAGACTTGATGAAGTTTAAAAGAGTAATTTTGGAGTCAAAAGAAAGTGAAAAAGGTCCATATGTGGAACAAGTCAAGGATTTGTGCTGAAACAGCCCGGAAGATTCAGCAACACTGTTTGACCGCGGTTCCACCGCGACCGCGGCAGAACCACAGTAGAAGAGGCCTGCGAAAGTTTGGAAGAATCAGAAGACATGATCCACCGCGGTTCCACCGCGAATGCGGTCAAACCGCGGTGGGAGGCAGAAAATTCAGGGGCTGAACTGTAAAAACAAAAGTTGTAAAACCTAAACCCTATATATATTGTTAGGATTCGCCCAAAGGAGGCATGTTTTGTATTATTGACTACTTTTGCAAGCAAACTAGTAAGAGATAACTCTCTCAAAATCTTTCTTTCTTTTACTTTGAATTCTTGATTATAAAATTAGTTATCTCTTTTGCTTTCTTAATTATGAGTAACTAAATCTTTATCTAAGCTTTTGATGGAACCTATTGATTGATGAACGTCTAGGTTATGTGAATACAAATTGTTAGCTAAATTTCTATTTGTTCAACTTCGTTCTTGTTGTAGTTAATTGATTGGATCCTCAATTAGCTATGCCTATTTAGTGTGCATAACTTGGAAAAGAATGCATATTTAGGTTATTGTTGAACAACACCACACCCATATTATTGGAGGAATCTATAATTGTGGGCGTAAAGGTGGGATTAGGAATAACGAAACCTTGAATGCAATCTAAAGTGAATTGTTCTAATTAAAGCTAGCTATGGTAGCTCGGAAGAGTGCAATAGTAAATTATTGTAATTGCTCGGGAGAGAATTACGGTAGAAACAGGGTTCATGATTGATAGAGAAATATTGACAATTTGTATGAGCATAAATAGAAGGGATTCCATCAATAGGGGAAATCAATACCTTAATCTTTCTCATTATTCTTTACTACATATTCAATTATTTTCTTCAAGTCTTTAGTTTATTGCAAAAGTAGTTAGTAGAAAACACTCACAAAGATATTTGAAAGTTTGGGAAGCTGATTTTGGAAGCATTGTTGGGTTTTGAAAGTTGTAATTGATAGGTTAACTCTCTGTGAGATTCGACTCCGGACTTATAAAACCGGGTTATATTGACAGCGACTGCATTGTCCTTCTTTTATGAGGCATAGTTGGGCGTGATCAAATTTTGGCGCCATTGCCGGGGAGTTAACGGAATTATCAATTGCCATTGACAGAACTGCAAGATTCTTGTGTAGTCAGATTCTCTCTACACACTCTAAATTGAAAATTTTGACGATTGTTGAATTGGGTGCTTAGGTGCATGCCTAGGAAATTTGCAAGGACTTGAGAACTAATTGAAGGACTCTTAGACCCAGAGCAAACATTCCGGGCACGAAACAGGGCAATTAGGCAACTTAAACAATCTCAGCAACCACTGAAACTAGACTTTGACATGGGAGACATAAACGATCCAAACTAGCAAGCTGGGTTGAATGTACAAGAGGCGCAGGAGGCGCATGAGGTTGCTCTGTTTGACTGGGCACAGCCAACTGCTGATAATTTGGCAACTGCCATTATTGTGCCAGCCATTCAAGCTGAATCATTCCAGATCACTAACAACATGCTGCACTTGTTGCAAAACAAGGGACTATTTTCTGGAACTCAAGTTGAAGATCCACAGCAGCACCTGAAAAATTTTCTTTCTATATGCAAGACGCAGAGGCAACCAAATGTGACACCGGACGCAATCAGGCTATTGCTGTTTCCATTCTCAGTTACAGGGGCTGCGCAGGTATGGCTCAACTCACTTCCCATTAACTCTATAGCAACATGGGATGAGTTAGTCAAGCAATTCCACAACAAGTTTCATCCACCTAACAAAACAACTCAGCAAATTGATCAGATTGTGAGCTTCAAGCAAAAACCGATGGAGACAGTGCATAAGACTTGGGGCAGATTTAAGGGTATGCTAGTTATGTGTCCTCACCATGGGTTTCCCAAATAGATTTTGGGTCAAAGGTTCTACATGGGGCTCTCGGATAGCATGAAGAATATAGTAGATGCTTCAGTATGTGGGGCTTTTCTGAGCAAGAACTGGAGAGAAGGCCAGAATTTGCTTGACAAAATGGCTCAGAACTCCGGGTGGACAACCAGGAATACTCCTATCACCCCAGTAGTACACTCTGTACCTCTGAATCCTTCCAACACTATGGAGGAGAACGTGTTTACTCTTTTGACACAGATGAGCATCCTGACGAAAAAGGTGGAAGAATCTGGGGTTAAGCAGCAGGTTCATACTGTAGATACTACCAATGGGGGTTTATGCATATCTTGCATTAGACAACCCATAGATAATCCATGGGCTACAGACCAGGAACATCAGCATCAGCATGAAGACATGAACTACGTGGCAAATTATGGAGGGCAGCGACAGGGAAACCAGAATTGGGGTCAGCAGGCTCCACAGCAGTACAGGCCCTCTCAGCCACAATACAATGTAGGAGGTATGAGGCCACCCAACAATATGGCTCCATATCCTAGACATCAGGCCTTCAACAATCAGCAGCAGTGGTATCATCCACCTCCACCACAACATGAGGGTAGACATGACGATGGGTCGCAAGGTTGGAAGCTATGATGTAGCAGGTAATTGGGTCACATGCCAAAACCAATGAGAGGATAGATGCACATGATGCAGCTATTAAGAATATAGAGGTGCAGATGGGCCAGATTTCTATGACACTGAACAATCATCCTTAAGGGACATTACTTGCAGACACTCAAACAAGCCCAAAGGATCAAGTCCCAAAGCAGCTGATGGCAGTTAGTCTGAGAAACGGTAGAGATCTTGATGCTGAGCAGGAGAGAAATAGAGGCAATTTGCAGGCTGAGACACTCATTCCAGTACACATTGAACTGGATGAGTCCACAAGGTTGGCAGAAGTTACAGTCTAGCCAGCAGCTGAAAATAATGATGTGCAGCAGGAAACGGAGAAAGCAGCTGAACCGGTAGAACAGCCAGTTATGGAACAGGTAGTAGAGAAAGATAAATTCCAAGTGATTGGGAAGAAGAGGCCTCCATCCCCATTTCCTCAAAGGTTGGCCAAGCACCAGAAAGAGGAGCAATACAAGAGATTCTTTGAAATGCTCAAGCAAATCTAGGTAAATATCTCTTTAATTGAAGCTTTAAAAGAGATGCCTGGGTATGCTAAGATGATGAAAGACTTGGTGTCGCGAAAATTTGATTTCCAAGACTTGGCAGTGGTATCTAGACCCATTGCTGAGAAGCTATCTGACCATGCACTATAAAGAACTTTGCCTTTGCTAAGGCATTGTGTGATTTGGGGGCTAGCATAAATCTTATGCCCTTTGTGATCTATAAAGGGCTGGGCATCGGGAGAGCCAGGCCTACTTCTATGTTATTACAGCTTGCTGACAGGACGGTTAAGTGTCCATTCGGGATATTAGATGATGTGCTTATCCAAGTGGGGAAGTTTGTGTTTCCTGTCGATTTTGTAATTCTGGACTGCAAGGTGGATGAGGAGATTTCTATAATCTTAGGAAGACCATTCCTAGCCAGGGGGAGAGCATTGATTGATTGTGAGACTAGGGAGCTCAAGATGAGGCTAAATGATGAGGAGATCATATTCAATGTACAAAAATCTATGAGGCGCCCTAGTGAGTTCATGAATTGCTCTCTCATTGATGCAGTAGATGTGATAGTGGAGACAGATGATGTAGAGTTGACAGCTGAAGATCCACTTCAGGCATGCCTAATGAACTTAGAGGAGGTAAATGGTGAAAGTCTGGCGGAGTGGGTGTTAGCACTAGAAAGCAAGGGGTTCTGGGATAGAGAGTTGGAGTTTGAACCTCTACACTTAGAAAAGAGAGAGACCCCTCTAGCAAAACCATCCATTGAGGAGCCACCAAAGTTGGAACTTAAGCCATTACCAGCTCATCTCAGGTATGAATTTCTGGGCCCTAACTCCACTTTACATGTTATTATCTCATCTGGTTTGCTAGATGTGCAGGCTCAACAGCTTATACAGGTACTCAAGGAATGTCAAACTGCCATTGGTTGGACCATGGAAGACATAAAGAGGATCAGTCCCGCTTACTTCATGCATAAGATTCTCCTGAAAGAGGGACACAAACCTTCCAGGGAACACCAAAGAAGGCTAAACCCGAATATGAAGGAAGTGGTGAAGAAGGAAGTGATAAAGTGGCTAGACACGTGAATTATTTTCCCAATCTCTGATAGTAGCTGGTTTAGCCCAGTTCAATGTGTGCCAAAAAAGGGTGGCATGACGGTTGTGCAAAACGAGAACAATGAATTAATCTCAATAAGAACCGTCATCAGATGGAGGATATGCATGGACTACAGGAAACTGAATCTAGCCACCTGTAAGGACCACTTCCCACTTCCCTTCATTGACCAGATGCTCGACAGTTTGGCAGGGAGGTCACATTTTTGCTTCTTGGATAGGTACTCGGGGTACAATCAGATCTCCACTGCCCCTGAGGATAGAGAGAAAACCTCCATCACACGCCCGTATGGCATTTTTGCCTTCAGGAGGATGCCATTCGGCCTATGCAATGCACTTGCCACATTCCAAAGGTTCATGATGGCCATATTCACTGACATGGTGGAAGACATCATGGAGGTGTTCATGAATGATTTCTCAGTGGTAGGGAATTCATTCGATGAATGCCTTGTCAATCTGACAAGAGTGCTGAAACGGTGTATTGACACCAACTTGGTGCTAAATTGGGAAAAGTGCCATTTCATGGTATAAGAAGGAATAGTCTTGGGGCACCGGGTCTCGAGCAAGGGTATTTAGGTGGACCGAGCCAAAGTTGATGTCATTGCAAAGCTGCCTCCACCAACATCTGTCATAGCCATTAGAAGCTTTCTTGGACATGCCGGTATTTACCAGAGGTTCATTAATGACTTCTCCAAAATTGCCAATCCCCTCTGTAAGTTACTTGAAAAAGATCACCCTTTTCTATTTTCTTATGATTGCAGGACTATATTTGAGGAGCTGAAGAAGAGGCTGGTCACAATCATTATTGCCCCCAACTGGGAGCAACTATTTGAGCTTATGTGCGATGCAAGTGACTATGCAGTGAGGGCAGTACTGGGCCAGCGGAAGGACAAGCTGATACATCCAATTTACTATGCTAGTAGAACACTAAGTGGAGCACAACTGAGTTACATTGTGACGGAGAAGGAAATACTAGCGGTAGTGTTTGCATTCGACAAGTTCAAGTCCTATCTCAAAGGATCCAAGGTAATAGTATATATTAACCATGCAACACTGAGGTATTTAATTGAAAATAAAGACTCTAAGCCGCACCTAATTCGTTGGGTGCTGCTTCTGCAAGAGTTCGTTCTTCAAATCCGTGACCGTAAGGGCACTGAGAATCAAGTAGCTGATCACATATTACGACTTGAAGGAGCTGAAACTGTTAAAGAGAGTGGAGAAATTCTAGAAACATTTCCAGACGAGCAACTGCTCGCTACCACTCTCCTTGAAGCACCATGGTATGCAGACTATGCAAACTACCTGGCTAGTGGTATTGTTCCTCACGACCTGTCATCGGTCCAGAGGAAAAGATTCTTTCGTGAAAGCCAACTGTACTATTGGGATGAGCCTATTTGTTTAGAATATGCCTTGATAATATGATCGGAGATGCGTCCCTGAGATCGAACAATCTTCTATCTTGCAGGCT